>JAQPPZ010004165.1:0-157788 GCA_028583015.1 Wollemia nobilis
TGCCATCTACTTTCATTTCAATTCTAGTCTATGTGACTTCATTTTATTAATTTCTTCCAAATAGTTATCTTATGGTGTAATGAATAAAACTTTGAAAAATCATATATTTATAAATTCATTCAAAATATAAAATATCTAAAGATGCAAAATTTTGAAATGTTGATTATTATGGTCACATAGTTCAAATTAAATAGGAAATTAAATCCAATATTCATAATTTATAAGAGAAATTAGAAATCAATGGAATGAACAAAGATAATTATGTTCAATAAAAATAATTACTTCTTATTATCATGATGTATTGCAAAAGGAAGAGTCATATTGGACCTGAAACATTAGAAAGAGGTGGCTTAAGGAATGGTATACAAATACAAAATAATTTCATGTTATACCTAAAATAGGTTTATATTTTTGTCCAGTTAAAAATATTTCAAATCTATATATGGTGTAAATCCAGTGGCAAGAGGTCATAACAAGAACCTCAAATCACATAAAATTGTGATGAAAAGAAACAAAGCAAAAATAATTCCCAATCACATAAAAGCTACAATAGATGGAAATAACCTAATAAATGCTTTATCTTCTCATTCTTGGATTTCACCCCTTCCTACAATGTGGTACCAAGGGAATATATATCCCAAAACAAACCCTAAATCTCAAAGCCCTAAAGATAAGAAATTACAATATATATAGGCTATTTTGTCTTCTAGTGCAAACCAAAAAAATATCGGATAGCCCCCTAAATTAACACACGTTATTGTATTTCCCATATTAGGCCCCCTTTAAAATCTCAACAACTACCCATTGCCTAAATAAGAAGTTATTCCAAATATGTTTTCTTCCAAATTTTCAAAAAAACACTAAATCCCATTTTTGAGGCACTAGATGAAGGAATTAGGGTCCGATAACATACTAAAATATCTTAAAGGCTTCTAGAGAGATCTTGCCATGAAAATTTCCACTTCGTTATCCATCTCCTTGTAAAATTTCAAGTCGATACAAAAATTGGATCAAAATTTATGACCTTCGAAATATAGGCTACTGCATCATTCTCCTCTGGTTGAAAATAACTCTTCTCCTATGAGCTCCTTTGATAAAACTCCTACAACTTTCTGTTATCAACATTTTTTAGATCCCACTCTAAAATCCAAGTATTATCTTCCTACTTTAAACCTTCCCATTGTACAAAGCATTTGTTGTAGCTTCCCTTCCTGGTACTGATTGTCTTCTTATCAAGTACTTGGATAATTTTTTATTTCTTCTTCTTAGGTGGCTGTTGCTCCCAGTTTATGTCCTATTATGATTCAAATTTATCTTCATCCCCATGAAATTCATCCAAATATATAACATTAAAATTGGTGAAATCTCAAAATAAGCAGGAAACTCCACTTTATAGACATTATCATTCATCTTCTTCAAAATTCTACATGGTCCAATCTTCTTATACTTCAATTTATTATATGTGCCATTGGGAAACCTCTCCCTATTGAGGTGAACCATCACCATGTATCCCACCTCAGTCTCCTACTTTCATCTATTGCTTCCTTATACCTTTCATTACTATCTTGCAACTTATTTCTAACACCTTCTTGCAATTCCTATATATGCTCTGCAAATGCTTCTACATCATCACCGAATTTACCCTCAATTGGTAGGTCAATTAGATCTAACACAACATTTAAATTCTTATTGTAAATAATCTAAAAAAGGATATTTTTCTATTGACCTATTAACTAAACTATTATATGCAAACTCAAATTGTGGTAAGTCTAAGTCCCACTATTTTGGTTTTTCTCCCATAATACATCTTAGAAGATTTACCAAACTTTGGTTTACTAATTTTGTCTACCCATCAGTTTGGGGTGATATGCACTACTAAACTGTAACTTTGTCCCCATATTATCCCATAGAGTCCTCCAAAAGTGACTCAGAAAACTTATGTCCTAATATTAGGTGATCGTTTTTAGAACACCATGTAGTCTAAAAACTTCTTTGAAAAATAAATTTGCAACTCTAGTAGCATCATTGGTTTTTTTGCAAACAATGAAATGTGTCATATTAGAAAATATATCTACCAAAACAAAAATTGAATCCTTACTCCGCTATGTGTTAGGCAACCCCAACATAAAATCCATGCTCAAATCTGTCCATGGTCTTGTAGGAGCTGGCAAAGGTATATAAAGCCTTGTATTGTTTGCATGGCCTTTAGCCATTTGGTACACTCTACATATTAACACAAAATTGTTATGTCCCTCTTGACCTTCAACCAATAATACTTCTCCTCTACAAGAGCAATCATATTACTTACTCTAAAGTGCCCAACCAAACCTTTGTTGTGCAATTTTCTAATAATATTCTCCCTTATTGAACCAATATTAATGCACAATTGCTTCCCTTTAAACAAATAACCATTTTGCATCAAATAATCACAAACATCACTACCAAATTCTCCCATCACTGGATTCTTACACTACTTCACAATTTTACCAAAATTTGGATCATAGTCATACATTTTTTTAATTGCCTTAAATTCAACTACTTCATGCTCCATAGTAGTCAATAATACTACACACCTACTCAAAGCATCAACAACTTGATTTTTCTTACCTGACTTATGCTTCAAAAAAAATGTATACTCTTGCAAGAATGATTGCCACTTTGCATGCTTATTATTTGATTTCTTTTGGGTATTTCCATATATCAAGGCTTCATGATCAGTAAATAACACAAACTCTTTAGACACTAAATAATGTCTCCACTATATCAATGTCTTCACAATAGCATATAATTTTACATAATTAGTAGAATATTTCTTCCTTATGTCATTCAAAGTTTCACTAAAAAATGCTACAGGACATCCTTCTAGATTCAATACGGCTCTAATTCCTATGTGGGACGCATCATAAATCAACCTCAAAAAGCTTGCTAAAATCTGGAAAAATCAAAATAGGTGCTTATATAACCTTATTCAATAATTTGAAACTCTCTCTTGTTGCCATTATCCATAAAAATTATCTTCCCTTCATACATTTTGTTATAGGTGCAACAATGATACTAAAATTCCTAATGAACTTCCTATAGAAATTTGTCAAGCCATGGAAACTCATCATTTCTATGACATTCCTTGGAATGGGCCATTCCAAAATTACCTTCACATTCTTTTTATCCATCCTCACTCCATCCTATGAGATTACAAATCCTAAGAACACCAGACTCTTCTGAAGGAATCTACACTTCTTCATATGGACATAAAAATTCTCCTTACTTAACAACTCTAACACTAATTTCAAATGCAACAAGTGTTCTTCTTCATTCCTACTAAATATCAGAATGTCATCAAAATGCACACCTACAATATTACCAATATATTCCTGAAATGCTCTGTTAATCATCCTAATAAACATACTGGGTGCATTAGATAATCTAAACAACATCACCATCCATTTGTACAACCCATATTTTGTCTTGAAATCAGTCTTCCATTCGTCTCCTTCCTAGATTCAAATTTGATAGTATACACTACGTAGATCAATTTTGCTAAAGCACCGTCCTTCGGCTAGTACATCCATTATGTCATCTAGTTTTGGAATTGGGAATAAATACTTGATTGTAATTTTATTGATTTCCCTACCATCCAAACACATCTACCATGTTTCATATTTTTTTTGTGTCAACAATGCAGGAGTCACACATGAACTTATACTTTCTCTAACATATTCCTTCTTTATTAGTTCTATCACTTATTTTTCAACTCCTCATTCTGCATGGGACTCATCCTATAGGCTGCTTGATTTGAAAGAGTATCCTATAATTAGATCAATATGATGCTAAATATTTATTTTTAGGGGTAATCCATCTAGTAACTCCTCTAGTATGACATCTATATACTATTTTAGTAACTTTGCTACTGCAGGTGGTATAGCAACATCCCCAATATTCACCTTCTTTATTGTTAGAACATAACAAACCTTAGCTTCTTTTATCCTTGTGATAAATTCCTTAGATACCAATGGGTTTTCACTCTATCCTTTTTCCTTATGTGGTAAATAGACCAATTTTACTTCATCCTTTTAGAATGTGTAAGTATTCCTTTCCCCATCATGGATAGCCTTCCTATAATATTACCAAGGCCTCACTAATAATAAGTGACATGCATCTATTGGAATTACATCACACCACACTTTATCCTTGTAGGTATTCCCAATTGAAAACTTAACCAGACACCTCTTATCTATAGTTACCTCATTCCATTTCTTGAACCGAGATATGTGATAGGGATACAGGTTCTTCTCACACTTTAAGTTAAGTTTCTTAACCATTTCAGTGGAAACCATATTTTCACAAGTACCATTGTCAATTATCATCTTACATACCTTTCCTCGATATGTGCATCTTGTTTGAAAGATACTCGTACGCAGCCATGAGTCACCATCTTAATTATCTTGTGCTTTATTTTTCCTTGGGATGTTTATTGTCCTTCTTAACATGAGGTTTTCCTCCACATCTGCCACAAATTCTACCTCATATTGATCATTGACCTCAACAAAATTAACTCTAGCTTGTTCTACCTATTTTATTTCTTGTGCAAGATAGTGTGGACACTCAAAAGTTATGTGCCCTTCCTCTTTGCATCTATAATATATATTTTACCTTTGTGGGTCATCCCAATTTCATCATCCACCATAGCCTCTTCCTCTTTGAGGTCTGTCATATATTTGATGGTTATCTTGACCTTGCCCAAACTCTTATTATTATTTTGTACTTAAAGATTATCCTTTTGAGGGATGCCCTCTGATTGAATGTGATGATGGTCCTTTCTTCACTCATTTTCTAAAATTACTCCTCTTATGTTTCTATTTTGCTTTTAATACTAAATGATATGTATCCTCTACACTATGGGTCCAAAGCATACTCAATTCATCTTGTATGGCATAACTTAATCCATTCACATACCTTGCAACCTTCTATTCTTCTAACTCTTCAAGACCCACCTAAATTGATAACTTGTAGAATTCATTGGTGTAGTCCTCGATGCTTTGATCAAAATGTATGACCTATGAAACATAGACTCCTACATAATTCTCATCTGGTTGAAAATAACACTACTCCTATAGTCCCTTTGATCAAACTCCTGCAACTTTTTGCTATCATTTTTTAGTTCCCACTCTGAAATCCAAATATTATCTTCTTGTCGTAAACCTTACCATTATACAAAGTAATTTTTGTAGCTTCCCTACCTGGTATTGATTGTATTCTTATCAAGTACTTGCATATTTTTTTCTTTCTTCTTATTAGTTATCTACTGCTCCCATTTTATGTCCTCTTCTTATTCAACTTTATCTTCATCTCCATGAAATTCATACAAATATGTAATGTTAAAATTGGTGAGATATCAAAATCAGTAGGAAACTCCACTTTATAGGTATTATCATTCATATTTTTCAAAATTCTACATGGTATAATCTTCTTATACTTAAATTTGTTATATGTACCCTTGGGAAACATCTCATTCCTGAGGTTAACCATCACCATGTCCCTTACAGTAAATACTTTCAGTCTCCTGCTTGCATCTACTGCTACCTTATACTTTTCATTACTATCTTGCAAATTCTTTCTAACACCTTTATGCAATTCCTATATGTGCTCTGTAAATGCTTCTGCATCTTCACTTATTTTATCCTCAAAGGAAATTTTCTCATTGACCTATTTATTGAACTATTACATGTAAACTTAGCTTGTGGTAAGTCTAGGTCCCACTATTTTGGTTTTTCTCTCATAATACATATTAAAATATTTCCCAAACTTTAGTATAATTATTCTATATTCCCATTATTCTAGGTGTGATATGCACTACTAAGTTATAGTTTTGTACCCATATTCCCCCATAGAGTCCTCCAAAAGTGACTTAGAAACCTTGTGTCCTAATCTGAGGTAATAATTTTTGGAACACCATGTAGTCTAAAAACTTCTCTAAAAAATAAATCTGCAACTCTAGTAGCATCATTGGTATTTTAGCAAGCAATGAAATGTGCCATATTATAAAACCTATCTACAATAACAAAAATTGAATCCTTATTATGTTGTGTGTTAGGAAACCCCAACACAAAAACCATGCTCAAATCTATCCATGGTCTTGTAGGAACTGACAAAGGTATATAAAGCCTTGTATTTTGTGCATGTCCTTTAGCCATTTTGCACACTCTGCATCTTAACACAAACCTAGTTATGTCCCTCTTTACCTTTGGCCAATAATACTTCTCCTCTACAAAAGAAATCATCTTACTCACTCTAAAGTGCTCAACCAAACCTCCGGTGTGTAGTTCTCTAATAATGTTCTCCCTCATTGAACCAAAATGAATGCACAACTACTTCCCTTTAAAAAAATAACCATTTTGCATCAAATAATTGTAAACATCACTACCAACTTCTCCCATCACTGGATTCTTACACTACTTCACAATTTTACCAAAATGTGGATCATAGTCAGACATTTTCTTAATTTCCTCAAATACAACTACTTTATGCTCCATAGTAGTCAATAATACTACACACCTACTCAAAGCATTAGCATATTGATTTTTCTTACCTGACTTATGATTAAAAAAAATTTTATAATCTTACAATAATGATACCCACTTTGTATACCTACTATTTAATTTCTTTTGGGTATTTACATACCTCAACACTTCATGATCAGTAAATAACACAAACTCTTTAGACACTAAATAATGTCTTTAATGTCTCAATTCCTACACAATAGCATAGAATTCCATATCATAAGTAGAGTACTTCTTCCTTACCTCATTCAAATTTTCACTAAATAATGCTACAGGCCACCCTTCTTGACTCAATACAAATCCAATTTGGCAAATTCAAAATAGATTCTTCTATCATCTTCTTCTTCTAATTTGAAACTCTCTGTTGTTGCCTTTGACCATACAATTTCTCTTTCCTTCATACACCCTGTTATAGGCGCAACAATACTACTAAAATTCCTAATGAACTTCTTGTAGAAATTTTTCAAGCCATGGAAACTCCTTACGTCTGTGAAATTATTTGGAATGGGCCATTCCAAAATTGCCTTCACCTTCTCTTTATCCATCGTCACTCCATCCTCTCAGATTATAAATCCTAAGAACACTAGACTCTTCTAAAGGAATATACACTTCTTCATATTGACATACAACTTCTCCTTCCTTAAAAAATCTAACAATAATTTCAAATGCAACAAGTGTTCTTCTTCATTCCTACTAAATATCATAATGTCATAAAAATACACAACTACAAAATTACTAATATATTCCCGTAATACTTTGTTCATCATCCTCATAAATGTATTGGATGCATTGGATAATCTGAACGACATCACCATGAATTCGTATAATGCATATTTTATATTGAAAGCAGTCTTCAATTCATCTCCTTCTTAAATTCAAATATGATAGTATCCACTATGTAGGTCAATTTTTCTAAATCACCATGTTGTGACTAGCACATCCATTATGTAATCTAGTCTTGGAATTGACAATCAATATGTTATTGTAATTTTATTGATTGACCTACTATCCACACACATTTTCCATGTATCATATTTATTTGGCATCAATAGTACAGGACTCACACGACTCATACTTTCTCTAACAACTACCTTATTTATTAGTTATGTCACTTATCTATTTAACTTCTCATTTTGCATGAGACTCATCCTATAGGCTTCTTGATTCAGAAGAGCCAATCCTAGAATCAGATCAATATGATGTTGAATATTTATTTTTGGGGGTAATCCATTTGGTAACTCCTATGGTATGACATTTGCATATATTTTAAGAAACTTTTCTGCTATAGGTGGTATAGAAACATCCTAAGTATCCACCTTATTGGTTGTTAGCACATAACAAACCCTAGCTTATTTCATCCCTGTGACAAATTCCATAGCTACCAATAGGCTTTCACTCTGCCCTTCTTCCTTATGTGGTAAAAAGACCACTTTTATTCTATCCTTCCATAATGTGTAAATATTCCTTTCCCCATTATGGATAGCTTTCCTATAATATTGCCAAGGCCTCCCCAATAATAAGTGACATGCATCTATTGGAATTACATCACACCACATTTTATCCTTGTAGGTATTCCCAATTGAAAACTTAACCAAACACCTCTTATCTATTGTTACCAAATTCTCTTTCTTGAACCAAGATATGTGATAGGGATATGAGTTCTTCTCACACTTTAAGTTAAGATTCTCAACCATTTTAGTGGAAACCATATTTTCCCAACTACTGCTATCAATAATCATCTTACATACCTTTCCTCCAGATGTGCATCTTGCTCAAAATATACACATATGCAACCATGAGTCACAATCATCATTATCTTGTGCTTTCTCCTTCCTTAGGATGATCATGGTCCTTATCATGAATTTTACCCCCATGTTTGTTGTAACTTATGTGTCAAATTTCTCTTCGACCTCAACCATATTGACTCTAGCTTGTTCTTCCTATCTTCTTTCTTGTGCAGAATAATGCGGACAATCAAAAGCTTTGTACCCTTCCTCACTACATCTATAATAGGTATATTGCCTTCATGGACCATCCCAATTTATTACTCCACCATAGCCTCTTCCTATCTGAGATACTCTACCTCTCAGGTGGTTATCTTGACCCTACCCATACTCTTCTTGTTTCTTTGTTCTGGAAGATTCTCCCTTTAAGGGATACCCCCTGATTGAAGGTGACAATGGTCCTTTCTTCACTCCTTTTCTAAAATTATTCTTATGTTTATCTTCTCCTTTAATGCTAATTGATATGTATCCTCTACACTATGTATCTAAAGCATAATTAATTCATATTGTATGACATAACATAATCCATTCACATACCTTACAACCTTCTATTCTTCTAACTCTTTAAGACCCACTCGAATTGATAACTCGTAGAATTCATTGGCATATTCCTCAATGATTTGATCCTTTTGTCTAAGGTTTTGAAGCCTATGAAACAATGTTTGGGCATAATATTTGGGCAAGAATTTATCCTTCAATATTTTTTTCCATTTAACACTAGACCCTAACCTTTTCCTTTCCTTTTATTTGCCTCTCCTTCTGTAGATGATCCCACCAAATAAATGCATACCATTTCAACTTCATGCATGTAAGCTTCATTTTATTTTCGTCTGAAGGCTTTTCCACTCAAATAACTTCTCCATTCTATTAAAACAGTTTATTAACTTTTATGGATTCAACCCTCCTACATACTCAAGGAGATCAATCTTGATCCCATATTTATTCTCTTCCAAGGACCTAATTAGCCTATCCTCAAACTATTGCTTCTCCTATGGTTATTTCTCATCATGAACCTCTATCTTCTTGTCTCATTCCAAAATCTCATTATTAGAATCCATATCTACAAAATCTATGGGATGTCTTTCCCTCATACGGACCATCATTCTAGTAAATTTAGCAACTTGTACCTGTAGCTCCTGCATATTCCTATTGAGGTAGGTATAACCTCCTCTCCCTCTACTCATGTTAAACTGATCTATGTTATTCCAAATAGAAAAATAAGAATAGAAGAATAAATATAATAAACAAGATTACCTTCTCTCCCCTAGCAAGATCCAACTTGCTCTGATACCAAATTATGTAAATCCAGCCACAAGAGGTTAGAACAAGAACCTCCAATCACATAAAACTATGACAAAAATAAACAAAGAAAAAATAATTTCCAATCACATAAAAGCTACAATAATTAGAAATAACACAATAAATGCTTTATCTTCTCATTCTTGGATTTCACCCTTTCCTACAATGCAATACTAAGAGAATATATATATACAAAAGGAAACCCTAAAATAAATCCTAAATCTTAAAACCCTAAAGATAATAAATTACAATATATATATATAAGGCTATTTTGTCTTATAGTGCCAACCAAAAAATCTCAGATATCCCCCTAAATTAACACACATTATTGCATTTCCCATATTAGGCTTCCTAGAAAATATCAACACCTACCCATGCCTAAATAAGAAGTTATTCCAAATATGTTTTCTTCTAGATTTAAAAAAAACACTAAATCCCATTTTTGAGGCACTAGATGAAGGAATTAGGGCCCTATAACACACTAAAAAATCTTCAAGGCTTCTAGAGAGACTTTTCCATGACATTTTCTATCTCGTTATCCAGTTCCCCATAAAATTTCAATCTGATTTAATGATAGGATCAAAAGTTATGACCTCCGGAACATAGACTCCTACATCATTCTCCTATGGTTGAAAAAATATGCTCCTACAAGTTCCTTTGATCAAACTCCTACAAATTTTTGCTATCAATTTTTTAAATTCCCACTCTAAAATCCAAGTATTACCTTCCTATTGTAAACCTTTCTATTGTACCAAGTATTTGTTGTATCTTCCTCGTATGGTATTGCTTATCTTCTTATCAAGTACTTCCATAATTTTTTCTTTATTCTTCTTAGGTATCTTTTGCTCCTAGTTTATCTCCTCTTCTAATTAAAATTTATCTTCATTCCCATAAAATTCATACAAATCTGTAACATTAAAAACTGATGAAATATCAAAATCATCAGGCAACTCCACTTTATACGCATTATCATTTATCTTCTTCAAAATTCTACATGGTCCAATATTCTTATACTTCACTTTGTTATATGTTACCTTGGGAAACCTCTCCTTACTGAGGTGAATCATCACCATGTCTCCCATAATAAATACTTTAGTATCCTGATTGCATCTACTTCTACCTTATACCTTTCATTACCACCTTGCAACTTCTTTCTACAATTACTGTATATGCTCTGCAAATGCTTCTACATCACTAATTTTACCTTGAATTGGTAGGTCAATTAGATCTAACACACCATTGGGATTATTATCATAAAAAATCTAAAAAGGAGATTTTCCTATTGACCTATTAACTAAACTATTATATGCAAACTCAGCTTGTGGTAAGGCTAAGTCCCACTATTTTGGGTTTTCTCCCACAATACATCTAAGAAGATTTTACAAACTTTAGTTTACTACTTCTATTTTCCCATAAATATAGGGGTGATATACACTACTAAACTATAGCTTTGTCCCCATATTCCCCATAGAGTCCTCCAAAAGTGACTCAGAAATATTGTGTTCCCATATAAGATGATCATTTTTGAACACCATGTAGTCTACCAACTTCTCTAAAAAATAAATCTGCAACTCTAGTAGCATCATTTATTTTTTTACAAACAATGAAATGTATCATCTTAGAAAATCTATCTACCACAACAACAATTGAATCCTTACTCCAATGTGTGCTAAGAAACCCCAATATAAAATCCATGCTTAAATTTATCCATGGTCCTATAGGAACTGGCAAAGGCATATAAAGCCCTATATTTTGTGCATGGCCTTTAGCCATTTTGCACACTTTGCATCTTAACATAAACCTGGTTATGTCTCTCTTTACCTTCGACCAATAATACTTCTCCTCTACAAGAGCAATCGTCTTACTCACTCCAAAGTACCCAACCAAACCTCCATTGTGTAGTTCTCTAATAATATTCTCCCTCATTAAACCAAGAGGAATGCACAACTACTTCCCTTTAAAAAAATAATCATTTTGCATTAAGTAATCACAAACATCACTACCAACTTATCCCATCACTAGATTCTTACATTACTTCATAATTTTGCCAAAGTCTAGATCATAGTCATACATTTTCTTAATTACCTCAAATCCAACTACTTCATGCTTCATAGTAGTCAATAATACTACACACCTACTCAAAGCATCAACAACTTGATCTTGCTTACTTGACTTATGCTTCAAAATAAATGTATACTCTTGCAAGAATGATACCCACTTTGCATGCCTACTATTTAATTTATTATGGGTATTTACATACCTCAATGCTTCATGATCAATAAATAACACAAACTCTTTAGACACTAAATAATATCTCCAGTGTCTCAATTCTTGCACAATAGCATAGAATTCCACATCATAAGTAGAATACTTCTTCCTTACCTCATTCAAATTTTCACTAAAGAATGCTATAGGCTGCCCTTCTTGACTCAATACGACTTGAATTCCCATGTGGGAGGCATCACAATCAACCTCAAAAAGCTTGTTAAAATATGGAAAAATCAAAAGAGGTACTTCTATCACCTTCTTATTCAATAATGTGAAACTCTTTGTTGTTGCCTTTATCCATACAAATTCTATTCCCTTCATACACTCTATTATAGGTGCAAAAATGCTACTAAAATTCCTAATAAACTTCTTGTAGAAAGTTACCAAACCATGGAAACTCATCACTTCTGTGACATTACTTGGAATGGGTCATTCCAAAATTGCCTTCACCTTCTCTTTATCCATCCTCACTCCATACTCTAAGATTAAAAATCCCAAGAAGACTAGACTCTTCTAAAGGAATATACAATTCTTCATATTGACATACAAATTCTCCTTCCTTAACAAATCTAAAACTAATTTCAAATGCAACAAGTGTTCTTCTTTATTCTTACGAAACATAAGAATTTCATATAAATACACAACTACAAACTTACCAATATGTTCCTACAATACTATGTTCATAATCCTCTTAAACGTACTGGGTGCATTGAATAATCTGAATGACATCACCATCCATTCATACAACCAATATTTTATCTTGAAAGCAATATTCTATTCATCTCCTTCCTAAATTCGAATCTAATAGTATCCACTATGTAGGTCAATTTTGTTAAAGCACCATGCTCTATCTAGCATATCCATCATGTCATCTATTCTTGGAATTGGGAATCGATACTTGATTATAATTTTATTTATTACCCTACTATCCACACACATCTTCCATGTATTATCATTCTTTTGTGTCAATATTCTGAATGGGACTCATCCTATAGGCTTTCTGATATGGAAGAGTCGGTCCTGGAATCAAATCAATATGATGTTGAATATCCCTTTTTGTGGGTAATCCATTTGGTAACTCCTCTAGTATGACATATGTATACTCTTTTAGCAACTTTATTGCTACATGTGGTATAACAACATCCTCAGTATTAACCTTCTTTGTTGTCAAGACATAACAAACCTCAACTTCTTTCATCTCTATGACAAATTCCTTAGCTGCCAATAGAATTTTGCTTTGCCCTTCTTCCTTGTGTGGTAATAAGACCACTTTTACTCCATCCTTACAAAAGGTGTAAGTATTCCTTCTCCCATAATGGGTAGCCTTCCTATCATATTGCCAAGGCCTCCCCAAAAATAAGTGACATGCATCCATTGGAATTACATCACACCAGGGTTATGCATAAGGGGTCGGCCTCGAAATCTATTTATAAATTGAAGGTGAATTATCTTGGATTCCTGGAAAAATATGGAGAAGTATACATGGCAAATTCCAATTATTTTTCTCCAAAAAATTTCAAACCGTGGCAAATTGCAATTATTTTTCTCCAAAAAATTTCAAATCGTGGCGATTTTTTTCTATTTTTGGGGTCATGAATATCGGTTTGCAAACTCTAAAAATGTACAGTAAAATTAAAGGGTTTAGGCCAACAATAAAGGCTTTTAGCCTTTACGATTTATGATGACTGGTCTGAGACATAAAATTCAATCGGTTGCAGGCATGCTGATCGACTGTAGACATGTCAATAAGTTGTAGTCATGGTGATCGGTTGCATACATTCCGATTGGTTGCAGGCATATCGATCAGTTGCATCCATGATGATCGATTGCAGCCATGTCGATCGATTGCAAATATATTGATTGGTTGTAGCCATGTCGATTGGTTGTAGACATGTCTATCGATTGTAGCCATGTTGATCAGCTACAACCATGTCGATCGGTTGTAGCCATATCGATCGGTTACAAATATGTCGATTGATTGCAGTAATACCAATTGGTTGTAATCATGTCTATCGATTGCAGATATGCCAATCAGTTACAAATATGTCGATCAATTGTAGCCATGTTGATTGGTTGTAGACATGTTAATCGGTTGAAGCCATGTCGATCGATTACAGCCATATCGATCGATTGTAGCTATACCAATCGGATGCAAACATGCCAATCAATTACAATAATATCAATCAATTGCAATCATGTTGATCAATTGTAGATATGTCGATCAGTTGCATGTACTTTGATCGGTTGCATACATGTCAATCAGTTGTAGACATGTTGATTGGTTGCATATACCTTGATCGATTGCATACATGTCAATTGGTTACATGTACCCCGATCGATTGCATACATGTCGATTGGTTGCATACATGTCGATCGATTGCATACATGCCAACTGAAACCTCTACAACCGATAGACTGATGCTTATCAACACATCCTTGCAACTGATAAACTAATTTCGATCGACACGACCCTACAATTGATAGATAAACTTATGCCGATATACATGGATCTACAACCGATCGGCTTATATCGATAAACACAACTCTACAACCGATCGACTTATGCTGATAGACATGATTTTGTAACCGATCAACTTATGCCAATAGATATGGCTCTGTAATTGATCGGCTTATGTTGATAGACATGACTCTACAACCAATCATCTAATACCGATAGAAATAACTCTACAACTGATCAACACCACTGCAATTGATCGACACCTCTACAACCAATCGACACCTCTACAAACAATCAACACCTCTACAACCGATTGGCTTATGTTGATCATCTTTGGTCGATCGACACTCCTCTGTAACCGATTGACTTATGTCGACAGACACTCATCTTCAACCTTGGCAAGTTTTTCGTTGTTTTAGAGCGATGTATGTTTATCTATACCCATTACAGTATATATACAGGTAGTATATGAGGCGATTTGGACTGGAAAAATAAAATCATTTATAATTTGAAGGTGAATTGGGTGAGAAAATCAAAATAATTTATAGTTTGAGGTCGGCGAATTAAAATAAAAATATTTTAATTATTTTCAATGACAAGAGAATTTACCCCAAAAAACATCCACCCCATAATTTTAGGGCGAATGGGCCCCAGTGAAATGATACAAAATTAGCCTTTTCAAAATTTTAAAAATCCTAAATAGAGCCAATTTGTGATATTTCGTGCTTATGCATAACCCTGCATCATACCACATTTCATCCTTGTAGGTTTCCCTATTGAAAACTTAACTAGACACCTCTTATCTACTGTTACCTCATTCCTTTTATTGAACCAAGATATGTGATAGGGATACATGTTCTAATCACACTTTAAGTTAAGATTCTCAACCATTTCAATGGAAACCATATTTTCACAATTACCACTATCAATAATCATCTTATATATATTTCCTCCAAATGTGCATCTTGTTCGAAAGATACTCATACACAGATATGAGCCACCACCATAATTATATTATGATTTCTCCTTCCTTGGTATAATCATTATCCTTCTTATCATGAGGTTTTCCCCTATGTCTATCACATCTTCTATCTTATATTGCTCTTTCACCTCAACCAGATTGACTCTAGATTGTTCTCCATATCTTATTTCTTGTATAGGATAGTGCACACACTCAAAAGCTCTATTCCCTTCCTCACTACATCTATAATAGGATATTATCTTCATAGGCCATCCCAATTCCATCCTCCACCATAGCCTCTTCCTCTCTGAGGTACTTTTCTTGTCTGGTGGTTATCTTGACCATACCTAGACTCTTCTTGTTTCTTTGTATTGGAAGATTCTCCCTTTGAGGGATATCATCTGATTGAAGGTGAAGATGGTCCTTTATTCACTCCTTTTCTAAACATACTCTTCTTATGTTTCTCTTTTAATTTTAATTCCAACTGATATGCATCCTCTACACTATAGGTCCAAAGCATACTCAATTCATCTTGTATGGCATAGATTAATCCATTCACATACCTTGTAGGTTTTTCTTCTTTTGACTCTTCAAGACCCACCCGAATTGATAACTTATAGAATTCATTAGTGTAGTATACAAAATAATGTTTGGGCATAATATTTGAGTAAGAATTTATCCTTCAATGTTTTTCTATTTTACACTAGATCCTAACCTTTTCCTTTTCTTTCTTTTTTTCTCCTTCTATAGACAATCCCACCAAATCATTGTATGCCCTTTAAAATTGATGCATGTAAGCTTCATTTTATTTTCCTCTGAAAGGATTTTCTACTCAAAGAACTTCTCCATGCTATTGAACCAGTCTATCAACTCCTCCAGTTTTAACCCTCTTGCATACTTAGGGACATCAATGTTGATCCCATCTTTATTTCCTTCCAAGGACCTAATTCGCCTACCCTCAAACTCTTGTTTCCACTCTAGTTCTTCCTTATCATGAACCTCTATCTTGTTTTCTCCTTCCATAGTCTTATTATTAGAATCAATATTTGCAAACTCCGTGGGATGTATTTCCCTCAAATGGACCATCATTCTAGTTAGTTGAGCAATTTGTGCCAAACAAAAAAATAAGAATAGTAGAATAACTGTAATTGAAAAGATTACCTTCTCTTCCCTAGTAATATTAAACTTTATCTGATACCAAATGACATAAATCTAGCTGCAAGATGTCAGGAATAAGAACCTCCAATCACATAAAACTGTGACAAAATAAAATAAAACGAAAAAATTCCTAATCACATAAAAGCCACAATAGATGGAAATAACCCAAAAAATGTTTTATCTTCTCATTCTTGGATTTCACCCCTTCCTACAATGTGATACCAAGGAAATATATATATCCTAAAAGAAACCCTAAAAAAAACCCTAAATCTTAAAACCCTAAAGATAAGAAATTACAATATATTTTTTAATTTTTTAAATTTTTTTTAGGATATTTAATCTTCTAGTGCCAACCAAAAAAAACTCGGATAGCCTGCTAAATTAATACAAATTATTACATTTCCCATATTAGGCCTCCTATAAAATCTCAACACCTACCCATACCTAAATAATAAGTTATTCCAAATATGTTTTCTTCCATATTTTCAAAAAAACACTAAATCCCATTTTTGGGACACTAGATGAAGGAATTAGGGTCCGATAACACACTAAAAAATATTCAAGGCTTCTAGAGAGACCATGCCATGATATTTTCCACCTCGTTATCTAGATAACCATAAAATTTCTAGTTGATCCAATGGTCAGATCGAAAGTTATGACCTCTGGAAGATAGGCTCCTACATCATTATCCTCTGGTTGTAAAGAACTCTGCTCTTGCGAGTTCATTTGATCAAACTCCTACAACTTTATGCTACCATTATTTTCAATTCCCATTCTAAAATTCAAGTATTATCTTTCTATTGTAATCCTTCCCATTGTACCAAGTATTTTTTGTAGCTTCCCTACTTTGTACTGATTATCTTCTTATCAAGTACTTACATATTTTTTATTTCTTCTTCTTAGGTATCTGCAACTCCTAGTTTATGTCCTCTTTTGATTCAAATTTATCTTCATCCTCATAAAATTCAAAAAAATCTATAACATTAAAAATTGGTAAAATATCAAAATCAGCAGGCAACTCCACTTTATAGGCATTATCATTCATCTTCAAAATTCTACATGGTTCAGTCTTCTTATACTTCAATTTGTTATATGTACCCTTGGGAAAACACTTCTTCCTAAGGTGACGCATCATCATGTATCCCACCACAAATAATTTTAGTCTCCTACTTGCATCTAGTTCTACCTTATACCTTTCATTGCTATCTTGCAATTTATTTCTAACACCTTCCTACAATTCATGTATGTGCGATGCAAATGCTTCTACATCATCACTGGTTTTACCCTGAATTGGCAGGTCAATTAGATCTAACATACCATTGGGATTATTATATTAAATAGTATAAAAATGAGATTTTCTTGTTGACCTACTGACTAAACTATTATATGCAAACTCAACTTGTGGTAAGGCTAACTCCCACTGTTTTGGTTTTTCTCCCACAATACTTCTTAGAAGATTTTTCAAACTTTGGTTTACTACTTCTATCTTCCCATAAGTTTGGGAGTGATATTCACTACTTAAATATAGCCTTATCCCCATATTTCCCCATAGAGTCCTAAAAAAATGACTCAGAAACCTTGTATCCCGATCTGAGGTGATCATTTTTAGAACACCATGTAGTCTAACAACTTCTCTAAAAAATAAATCTGTAATTCTAGTACCATCATTGGTTTTTTAGCAAGCAATGAAATGTTTCATCTTAGAAAACCTATATACCACAATAAAAATTGAATCCTTAATCCGTTGTGTGTTAGGAAACCCCAACATAAAATCCATGCTCAAATCTGTCCATGGTCTTGTAGGAACTAGCAAAGGCATATAAAGCCCTATATTTTGTGCATGGCCTTTAGCCATTTAGCACACTCTACATCTTAACACAAATCTGGTTATGTCCCTCTTTACCTTCATCCAATAATACTTCTCCTATACAAGAGAAATGATCTTACTCACTCCAAAGTGCCCAACCAAACCTCCACTATGCAGTTCTCTAATAATTTTCTCCCTCATTGAACCAACAAGAATATACAATTGCTTCCCTTTAAACAAATAACCATTTTGCATCAATTAATCACAAACATCACTACCAACTTCTCCCATCACTAGATTCGTACATTACTTCACAATTTTACCAAAATCTGGATCATAGTCATACATTTTCTTAATTACCTCAAATCCAACTACTTCATGCTCCATAGTAGTCAATAATACTACATGCCTGCTAAAAGCATCAACAACTTGATTTTGCTTACCTGAATTATGCTTCAAAATAAATGTATACTCTTGCAATAATGATACCCACTTTGCATAGTTATTGTTTAATTTTTTTTTGAGTATTTACATACCTCAACGTTTCATGATCAATAAATAACACAAACTCTTTAAATATTAAATAATTTCTCCAGTGTCGCAATGCTTGCACAATAGCATAGAATTCCACATCATAAGTAGAATACTTATTTCTTACCTCATTCAACATTTCTTTAAAAATGGTATATGTTGCCCTTCTTGAATGAATACAGATCCAATTCCTAGGTGGGAGGCATCACAATCAACCTCAAAAAACTTGCTAAAATCTGGAAAAATCAAAACAAGTGCTTCTATCACCTTCTTCTTCTTCAATAATTCAAAACTCTACATTCCTATCTTTGTCCATACAAATTATCTTCCCTTCGAACACTCTGTTATAGGTGCAAAAATACTACTAAAATTCCTAATGAAATTCTCATAGAAAGTTACCAAGCCATGGAAACTCCTCACCTCTATGATATTCCTTGGAATGGACCATTCCAAAATTACATTCACCTTCTCTTTGTCCATCCTCACTCCATCCTATGAAATTATAAATTACAATAACACTAGACTCTTCTAAAGGAATCTACACTTCTTTAGATTGACATACTTCTCCTTCCTTAAAAACTCACACTAATTTCAAATGCAACAAGTATTCTTCTTTATTCCTACTAAATATCAGAATTTCATCAAAATACACAACTACAAACTTACCAATATATTCCCACAATACTTTGTTCATCATCCTCATAAATGTACATAGGTAATTTTTTCTAAAACGTCGTGCTCTAGCTAACACCTCCATAATGCCATCTAGTCTTGGAATTAGGAATCGATGCTTAATTGTAATTTTATTGATTGCCCTACTATCAACACACATCTACCATGTATCATATTTCTTTGTCATAAACAGTGTAGTATTTGCACATGGACTCATAATTTCTCTAATAACTCCTATATTTATTAGTTGTGTCACTTGTTTGTTCAACTCCTTATTCTACATGGGACTCATCCTATAGGTTGCCTTATTCGAAAGATTTGATCTTGGAATCAGATCAATATGATGCTAAATATCCCTTTTTATGGGTAATCCATCTGGTAACTCCTCTGGTATTACATCAACATACTATTTTAGCAACTTTGCTGCTATAGGTAATATAACAACATCCTCAGTATCCACCTTCTTACTGTCAGCACATAACAAACCCTAGCTTCTTTCATCCCTATGATAAATTCCTTAGCTATCAATAGGATTTCACTCTACCCTTCTTCCTTATGTGGTAATAATATCATTTTTACTCGATCCTTCCAGAATGTGTAATTATTCCTTCCCCATCATGGGTATCCTTCCTATAATATGCCAAGGTCTCCCCAATTATAAGTGATATGTATCCATTGGAATTACATCACACCACATTTCATCCATGTAGGTATTCCCAATTGAAAACATAACCAAATACCTCTTATCTACTATTACCTTGTTCCCTTTCTTGAAGCAAGCTATGCTATAGGGATATGGATTCTTCTCACAATTTAAGTTAAGCTTCTCAACCATTTTAGTGGAAACCATATTTTCAAATATCACTCTCAATAATAATCTTACATACCTTTCCTCCATATCTACATCTTGTTTGAAAGATACTTGTACACAACCATGAGTCACCACCATCATTATCTTGTGTTTTCTCCTTCCTTGGGATGATTATTGTCCTTATCATGAGGTATTTACCCATGTCTACCACAAATTCTACCTCAAATTTCTCTTTTACCTCAACCATATTGACTCTACCTTGTTCTCTCTATCTTATTTATTGTGTAGGATAGTGTGAACACTCAAAAAGTCTTTGTCCTTCCTCACTGTATCTATAACAAGTACATTACCTTCGTGGACTATTCCAATTTCATCCTTAGCCATAGCCTCTTCCTCTCTAAGGTCATCCACCTCTCTGGTGGTTATCTTGACCTTGCCTAAACTCTTCTTGTTTCTTTGTACTGGAAGATTCTCCATTTGAGGGATACTCTCTGACTGAAGGTGACCATGGTCCTTTCTTCACTCCTTTTCTAAAATTAATCCTCTTATGTTTCTCTTCTTATTTTAATGCTAATTGATATGCATCCTCTACACTATGGGTCCAAAGCATACTCAATTCATATTGTATGGAAAATATTATGGTAAGACCCCAAGGTCTTACTATAAAATTATTAACAAATTAATATAAATGTAATTGCAGGCCACTCAAAGGGGGCTCCCTTGTAATCGCTTTGCCACTATAGGGGGCTCCCTCATTTAGAATCTATATTCTTATTCTTCTTCTTGGATGATTTGTGTGAATGGCCAACGTAATATATATATCTACCCTAAAGCTACGTTGGTGAAGAGACATGATGGTTCACGTTATGAAGAGATGTGATGGTTCGTTTTATGAGTTAATAATATAACAATTAAAAGATTAATAATACTAACTAATACTAACTAATAATTTTAGGATTGAGGATCCTAACATTCCACCCTTATTAAAAAGATCTTTATCCTCAAAGCTCAAAGTAAGGAGCTTTGTATTTTGTTTTTCAAGAAGGATTTTTGTAAGTTCTTGGACTCTTTTAATGTCATCCTTGCATAGGTAGGGATATTGAGAAGGATGAAGTGTTAGCGGAGGGCTTCCATAAATATTAGTAAATGTGTGATGATGAGGGAAGGACAATTCTTGGGGTTCTTCAAACGCCTTAGAATGATGCATAAAAAGAGGTGGTAAAACTTCTACATTCTCTTGTTGTTCCCTAGGAGAGGCAATGGAGGAGTGTGCAATCACCTTTTTGCCTTGTTTTTGAATAGGTTTGACCCTATGGTGATAACTCACTATTGGAGAGGAAATTGAGTGTAGTTCTTGTAGAGTGCATGTTTGGCCATAATGAGTCACTTCAGGAATGTCTTGAGATATTTCTTGCTCATTGTCCTTGTTTTCCACATCTTCCTCTTCTTTTTTATCTTTTGTGGCTTCCTCATATTCCTTACCTTCCTCATCGTTACCATATTTAGTGCTATATTTAGGTGTATCCATCACTATGTCTACCTCTATTTCATTTTCTTCTTCTATTGCCTTATCGAGGTCAGCATTATGCATTGGCTTGGGAGCGATGTATGTGGTTGATGAATTCTCCATAGGTGGTTTCCATAATCGACGTTGTGCATTGATTTTGTCTTCGGCTAATTTGGCCAATCCATAGGTTTGCATCATGGTATAGGGATTGAACCTTGTCACCTCCATTCTAATTTCCTCTTTCAATCCACTAATGAAGCTATTGATGAGAATTGATTCATCCAACCCTGTGTTGTGTTTGGTGATATCCTCAAACCGAGTTTGATACTCACACACGTAAGTGATTTGATGAAGTTACTTGAGCAAATCCCACATGGTTGGGTCCCACATGGCTCTGATACCAAATGGTAAGACCCCAAGATATTACTATAAAATTATTAACAAATTATTATCCAAGAAGAAGAATAAGAATCATAGATTCCAAGGAGGGAGCCCCCTATAGCGACAAAGCAATTACAAGGGAGCCCCCTTTGAGTGGCATGCGATTACATTTTACATTAATTTATTAATATTTTTATAGTAATACCTTGGGGTATTACCATATTAATCCATTCACATACCTTACAATATTTTGTTCTTCTGACTCTTCAAGACCCACCCAAATTTATAACTTGTAGAATTTGTTGGTGTAGTCCTCAATGCTTTGATCCTTTTGTCTAAGGCTATGAAGTCTACGAAACAATGTTTGGGCATAATTTTTGGGTAATAATTTATCCTTCATTTTTTTTCTATTTTACACCAGACACTAACATTTTCCTTTATTTTTATTTACATCTCCTTTTGTATATGATCCCACTAAATCAACGCATAACCTTTCAACTTCATGCATGCAAGCTTTGCATTATTTTCCTCTAAAAGGGTCTTCCACTCAAAGAACTTCTCCATGCTATTCAACAAGTCTATCAACTTCTCTAGTTTCAATCCTCCTATATAATTAGGGACATCAATCTTGATCCCATATTTATTTCCTTCCATGGCCCTAATTAGCCTATCCTCAAAATCTTACTTCCCCTCTGGTTCTTCCTCATCATGAACCTATGTCTTGTTGTCTCCTTCCACAATATCATTATCAAAATCTAGATCTACAAACTCTGTGAGATGTCTTTCCCTCATACGGATCATAATTCTCGTTAGTTGAGCAACTTGTGCTTGCAGCTCTTGCATATTCCTATTGAGCTAGACATAACCTCCTCTCCCTCTCCTCATGCTAAACTGATATGTGTTTTTCCAAACATAAAAATAAGAATAGGAGAGTAAATATAATCAACAATATTACCTTCTCTCCCCCAACAAGACCCAACTTGATCTAATACCAAATGGTGTAAATCTAGCTACAAGAGGTTAGAACAAGAACCTCCAATCACATTTAACTATGACAAAAAGAAAGAAGCAAAAATAAATCCCAATCACATAAAAGATATAATAGATGGAAATAACCTAATAAATACTTTATATTCCCATTCCTATATTTCACCCCTTCCTACAATACGATACCAAGGGAATATATATCCCAAAAGAAACTCTAAAACAAACCCTAAAGATAATAAATTACAAAATATATATATATATATATATATATATATATATATATATATATATATAATATTTAGGCTATTTTGTAATCTAGTACCAATCAAAGAAAGATCGGATAGCCCCTTAAATGGACACTTATTATTGCATTTCCCATATTAGACCTCCTACAAAACCTCAACACCTACCCATTGCCTAAATAAGAAGTTTTTCCAAATATGATTTCTTCCAAATTTTGAAAAAAACACTAAATCCTATTTTCGGGGCACTAGATGAAGGAATTAGGTCCCAATAACACACTAAAAAATCTTAAGGCTTCTATAGAGACCTTGCCATGATATTTCTCACCTCATTATCCAAATCTCTGTAAACTTTCAATCTGATCCAACTATTGGATCAAAAGTTATAACCTCTAGAAGATAGGCTCCTACATCATTCTCCTCTAGTTGAAAAGCACTCTACTCCTACGAGTTTCTTTGATTAAACTCCTACAAATTTTTGCTATCAATTATTTTTAGTTCCCACTCTAAAATACATGTATTATCTTCCTATTGTAAACCTTCCCATTGTACCAAGTATTTTTTGTAGCTTCCCTACTTTGTACTAATTATCTTCTTATCAAGTACTTACATAAGTATTTCTTTCTTCTTATTAGGTATTTGTTGCTCCCAATTTATTTCCTTTTATTATTCAAATTTATCTTCATCCCCATAAAATTCATATAAATATGTACCATTAAAAATTGGTAAAATATAAAATAAGCAGGCAACTCCATATTTTAAGCATTATCATTCATCTTCTTCAAAATTCTACATGGTCCAATATTATTATACTTCAATTTGTTATATGTACCCTTGGGAAACCTCTCCTTCATAAGGTGAACCATCACCATGTCTCCCACCACAAATACTTTTAGTCTCTTGCTTGCATCTACTACTACCTTATACCTTTCATTACTATCTTGCAACTTCATTCTAACACCTTATTGCAATTCCTATATGTGCTCTGCAAATGCTTTTGCATCATCACTAATTTTATCCTGAATTGGTAAGTTAATTAGATCTAACACACCATTGGAATTCTTATTGTAAATAATATGAAAAGGATATTTTCCTCTTGACTCATTAACTGAACTATTATATACAAACCCAGCTTGTGGTAAGACTAAGTCCCACTATTTTGGTTTTCACCCACAATACATCTTATAAGATTTACCAAACTTTAGTTTACTACTTTTGTCTACCCATCAGTATGGGGTGATATTCACTACTGAATTGTTGCTTTATCCCCATATTACCTCATAGAGTCCTCTAAAAGCGACTTAGAAACCTTGTGTCTTGATATGAGGTGATAATTTTTGGAACACCATGTTGTCTAACAACTTTTATGAAAAATAAATCTACAACTCTAGTAGCATTATTGGTTTTTGGAAAGCAATGAAATGTACCACCTTAGAAAATCTAACTACCACAAAAAAAATTAAATTCTTACTCTATTTTGTGCTAGACAACCCCAACACAAAATCCATGCTCAAATTTTGTCCATGGTAGTTTAGGAACTAGAAAATATATATAAAGTCCTATATTTTGTGCATGGCCTTTAGCCATTTGGTACACTCACCATATAACACAAACTTGGTGATGTTCCTCTTTACCTTTGGTCAATAGTACTACTCTATAAGAGAAATCATCTTACTCACTCCAAAGTGCCCATCCAAATATCTGCTATGCAGTTCTCTAATAATATTCTCTCTCATTGATCCAACAGGAATGCACAACTACTTTCCTTTAAAAAATAACCATTTTGCATCAAATAATCATTAACATAACTACCAACGTCTCCCGTCATTGTATTATTACACTACTTCACAATTTTGACAAAATCTAGATCATAGTCATACATTTTTTAATTACCTCAAATTCGACTACTTCATGCTCCATAGTAGTCAATAATACTTCATGCCTACTCAAAGCATCAACAACTTGATTTTTCTTACCTAACTTATGCTTCAAAAAAAATGTATACTCTTGCAAGAATGATACCCGCTTTGCATATTGGTTGTTTAATTTCTTATGGGTATTTACATACCTCAAGGCTTCATGATCAATAAAAAACATAAACTCTTTAGGCACTAAATAATGTCTCTAGTGTCTTAATGCCTACACAATACCTAGAATTCCACATCATAACTAGAATACTTCTTCCCTACCTCATTCAAAATTTCGCTAAATAATGCTACATGCCTCCCTTCTTGACTCAATATGACTCCAATTCCCACATGGGAGGCATCACAATCAACCTCAAAAAACTTGCTAAAATATGGTAAAATCAAAATAGGTGCTTTTGTCACCTTCTTCAATAATTCAAACTCTATGTTGTTGCCTTTGTCCATACAAATTATCTTCCCTTTTTACACTCTATTATAGGTGCAAAAATGCTACTAAAATTCCTAATGAACTTATTGTAGAAAGTTTCCAAGCCATGGAAACTCCTCACCTCTGTGATATTCCTTGGAATGGGCCATTCCAAAATTTCTTTCACCTTCTCTTTATCCATCCTCACTCAATCCTTTGAGATTATAAATCCCAAGAACACTGGACTCTTTTGAAGGAGTCTACACTTCTTCAGATTTATATACAACTTCTCCTTCCTTAAAAACTCTAACACTAATTTAAAATGCAAAAAGTGTTCTTCTTAATTCATACTAAATATCAAAATATCATCAAAATACACAACTACAAACTTACCAATATATTCCCACAATATTCTATTCATCATCCTCATAAACATACTAGGTGCATTGGATAATTCAAACAACATCACCATCCATTTTTACAGTGCATATTTTGTCTTAAAAGTAGTCTTCCATTCATCTCATTTCTGAATTTAAATCTAATAATATCCATTATGTAGGTCAATTTTGCTAAAGCACCATGCTTTGGCTAGCACATCCATCATGTCATCTAGTCTTAGAATTGAGAATCGATACTTGATTGTAATTTTATTGATTACCCTTCTATCCACACATATTCTCCATGTATCATATATATTTGGAATCAACAGTGTAGGAGTCACACATGGACTCATACGTTTTCTAACAACTCCCTTATCTATTAGTTATGTCACTTATTTGTTCAAAACCTTATTCTGCATGGGACTCATCCTATAGGTTTTCTGATTTGGAAGAGTCGATCCTAGAATTTGATCAATATGATGTTGAATATCCCTTTTTGGGGGTAATCCATCTGGTAACTCCTTTGGTATGACATATGCATACTCTTTCAGCAACTTTGCTATTGTAGGTGGTATAGCAACATCCTCAATATCCACCTTCTTTGTTGTCAGCACATAACAAACCCCAACTTCTTTCATCCCTATGACAAATTCCTTAGGTGCCAATAAGCTTTACCTTCACCCTTATTCCTTATGTGGTAATAATACCACTTTTAATCCATCATTCCAAAATATGTAAGTATTCCTTTCCCTATCATGGGTAGCCTTCCTATCATATTACCAAGGTCTCCAATAATAAGTGATATGCATCCATTGGAATTACATCACACCACATTTCATCCTTATAGGTATTCCCATTTGAAACTTAACCATATACCTCTTATATACTCTTACCTATTTCCTTTTATTGAACCAAGATATGCGATAGGTATACGGGTTCTTCTCACACTTTAATTTAAGCTTCTCAACCATTTTAGTGGAAACCATATTTTCACAAATACCACTATTAATAATCATATTACATATATTTCCTCTAGATATGCATTGTGTTTGAAATATACTTGTATGCATCTATGAGTCACCACCATTATTATCTTGTGCTTTCTCCTTCCTTGGGATGATCATTATCCTTCTTATCATGAGGTTTTCCCCCATGTCTATTGCAACTTCTACCTCATATTGCTCTTTGACCTCAACTAGATTGACTCTAGCTTGTTCTCCCTATCTTCTTTCTTGTGCAGGATAGTGCACACACTCAAAAGCTATGTGACCTTCCTCAATGTATCTATAAAAGGTATATTACCTTTACGAACCATCCTAATTTCATCCTCCACCATATCATCTTCCTCTCTAAGGTCCTCCACCTCTCTGGTGGTTATATTGACCCTGCCTAGACTATTCTTGTTTCTTTATACTGGAAGATTCTCCCTTTGAGGGATACCCTCTAATTAAAGGTGACGATGGTCCTTTCTTCACTTCTTTTCTAAAATTACTCCTTTTATGTTTCTCTTCTAATTTTAATGTTAACTGGTATACATCCTCTACACTATGGGTCTGAAACATACTCAATTCATATTGTATGGCATAACTTAATATATTCACATACCTTACAACCTTCTATTCTTCTGACTCTTCAAGATCCACCCAAATTGATAACTTACAAAATTTGTTGGTGTAGTCCTCGATGCTTTGATTCTTTTGTCTGAGGTTTTGAAGTCTATGAAACAATGTTTGGGTATAATCATTGGGCAAGAATTTATCCTTCAATTTTTTTCCATTTTACACTAGATCCTAACCTTTTGCTTTCCTTTTCTTTACCTCTCCTTCTGTATATGATCCCAAAAAATGAATGCATGCCCTTTCAACTACATGCATGCAAGATTCATTTTATTTTCCTCTGAAAGGCTTTACCACTCAAAGAACTTCTCCATGCTATTCAACCAGTATATCAACTCCTCTAGTTTCAACCCTCCTACATACTTAGGGACATCAATATTGATCTCATATTTATTTCCATCCAAGGTCCTAATTAGCCTATCCTCAAACTCTTGCTAACCCTCTATTTATTCCTCATCATGAACCTCTATCTTGTTGTCTCCTTCAACAGTCTCATTATAATAATCCAGATCTGCAAAATATACGAGATATATTTCCCTCATACGGGTCATAATTATAGTCAGTTGAGCAACTTGTGCCTATAGCTCTTGCATATTTTTATTGAGTTGGGCATAACCTCCTCTTCCTCTCCTCATGCTAAACTGATTTGTATTATTCTAAACAAAAAAATAAGAATAGTAGAATAACTATAATTGATAATATTACCTTCTCTTCCCTAGAAAGATCCAACTTGCTCTGATACCAAATTATGTAAATCCAAATGCTAGAGGTCAGAACAAGAACCTCCAATTATATAAAACTATGACGATAAGAAAAAAAGCGAAAATAATTCTTCTCATTCTTATATTTTAAAAGCTACAATAGATGGAAATAACACAATAAATACTTTATCTTCTCATTCTTGGATTTCACCCCTTCCTAAAATGTGATACCAAGGAAATATATATATCCCAAAAGAAACCCTAAAACAAATCCTAAATATTAAAGCCCTAAATATAAGAAATTAAAATATTTTATATTTATTTTTAATTTTTTTTTAGGCTATGTCTTCTAGTGCCAACCGAAAAAAGCTCGGATAGTCCCCTAAATTTACAAACATTATTGCATTTTCCATATTAGGCCTCCTAGAAAATCTCAACTCCTACCCATGCCTAAATTAAGAAGTTATTCCAAGTATGTTTTCTTCCATATTTTCAAAAAAAACTAAATCCTATTTTTGGGGTACTAGTTGAAGAAATTAGGATCAGATAACACACTAAAAATATTCAAGGCTTCTATAGAGATCTTACCATGATATTATCCACCTTGTTATCCATCTACCTATAAAATTTCAAGCCGATACAATGGCCGGATCAAAAGTTATGGCCTATGGAAGATAGGCTCCTACATCAATATAGAAGAAGTATTGAGGAAGAATATGCTATCAAAAAGGAATTTATTAGCTATTTCAAAGATATTTTGTTAAAATTTGAGAAACATAAGGAGGATCATGGTAATGTTTTACGACTTTTTTAGAACCTATCTTAGAGATGTCCAAGGATGATGATTAAGGTAGTATGACATTATCCCAATTGGTCCCAGAAGGGCTCAATCTCAAATGGACTCACAACAAAAAATTTGCAACGGACTTTGACAGTAAGAAGAAAATATGACGGCCCATGCTAGGCGAACAAAGAAGTAAACAAGTGGAGGATGACATTTCTAGTGGCATCCAGTCGACTCTCCTATCTGATTCCCTTAACCTCTCAAAAAAAGAACCTCTGAGATCCAAACCTCTCGCCTAGCAGGGGAATGAAGGCAAAAGACCCCCCAAGGGTGTCAGATGAAGATCATCACTTGGAATGTAAGAGGGCTCAATGGAGCCCCCAAGAGGCACACCCTATCCCATATCTATAGGGATCACAAACTGACTATCCTTATTCTCCAAGAAACCAAGCTTGATTAGATGTCCTCTTCCAAAGTAGCCAAGGTAATTTGGAACAATGACGACTCACTCTTCATCTTGGTCCTAGGCTCTACCAAGGGTCTGATGTGCTTGTGGGACCCAAGAATTATCGAAGGGAGTCTAATCTCATCATATCATAGAATCATCAACATCATGTTCCACTGCCTGGTGATCGGGCAGACCTAGATCCTTTCCAACATCTATGCCTCAAACATCCTGATTGAAAGGGCCTCCCTGTGGGTTGAAATTAGCCTCATGCGGGAGGCATTCACACCCCTTCCCTGAATCTTGGTAGGTGATTTCAATAGCCCCCTCTTCTCCTCAAACAAGTGTGGGGGAACCACCTTGAACACCAGAAGCATGGTTGATTTTGGGGCTTTCACCGATGCCAATGAGCTCATGGATGTCCATCCAAAGGGAGCCAAATTCACCTGGAGTAACAGAATATCAGGGTCTAACCTCATCCAAGTCAGGCTAGATAGAGTGTTCCTATCCAGGGAAGCCATCCCCCTATTTTTAGACTCAAACCTCCTGGCCCTTCCCAAAATAGGATCATATCATAGCCCCCTCCTCTTTGAATCCGGTAGGCACCCTCCTCACAAACATCCCTTCCAGTTCTAGTCCATGTGGTTCCACCATCCCAACTTCAAGGAGCAGGTGGGAAGATGGTGGAACCAACCCACCAAGAGACCCCCATTGGGCAAGTCTATTAGAAACTAAGGTCCCTCAAGGATAACCTTAAGGTTTGGAACATAGAGGTGTTCGGTATTATCTTCGAGATTAAGGAGATTATAAAGAAAAAATTGGAAGACCAAGAGCACAGATTCCAAGATTACTGTCAAGATCCAAGGTTCATGGAGGAGGAACACAGAGTCCTAGATGAATACTACAATGTACTAGAAAGGGAGGAGACATTTTGGAGGCTGAAGTTGAGGGCCCTTTGGCTCAAATACGGTGATGCAAATACCAATTTTTTTCACACTTCCACTATTAGAAACAAAAGCACCAACAGAATCCCAAAGCTCATTTATAGTGATGACAGGTCTACGAGGGATGAGGAAGAAATCAAATCATAGGCCACTAGCTTCTGCTAGGATCTTATTAGCACTGCATACCATCCATCCCCCCAAGCGACCGAGACTCTCCTTGAGAAAATTCCCCCCACCATATCCCTAGAAACCAATGAGGTTCTCCTCAACCCTCTTATTGATGAGAAAATTAGAGCAGTTCTGTTCTCCATGAAAGAAGATTTTACCCCGGGACTGGATGGCTTTCCTCCCCGCTTCTTCCAATATTTTTGGGACCTAGTGGGCCAATAAATGTGCACTACTATCAGAGACCTCCAGTTTGCTAAATCTATTCCCAGAGGTATTAATACCACATTCATCGCCCTGATCCCCAAAATCTAGATGGCCAAATCCCTATCCGACTTCTGCCCCATCAGGCTATGCAATGTCCTTTACAAAATTCTCACCAAGGCCCTTGTGACTAGACTCAAGGACATCCTCCCCCTAATAATTTACCCCTACCAAGGGAGCTCTATCAAAGGGAGAGTCATCATGTACGAGATCGTCATCATCTATGAGGTCTTGCACTCTGCATCCCTTGCCAAGAAACCAGTGTTCCTTCTCAAGCTGGATATGAACAAAGCCTTCGATAGGGTTATATGGGAGTTCCTTGCCAATGTCCTCCTCAAATTTGGGTTCCACCCCTCTTGGTTTAATCTCATAAAGCATTGCATGTCGTCCCCATGGTTCTCTATCCTGGTTAATCATTCCTTGGCTGCTTTCTTCCCCAATGCTAGAGGACTGCGATAGGGTGACCCTCTATCCTCGATCCTGTTCATCATCCTGGTCAAAGCCTTGGGGAACACCATTTTAAGTGCAACTAAAAATAGGCTCTTCTCAATAATTAGATCGGCTTTAGGCTTAGGCCCGGTGTCCCATCAACAATTTGTGGACGATACTATCTTAGCCACTACCGCCTCAGTGTCTCAAGTGAAAGTCATCAAGCAGATTCTCAACCTATATGAAAATGCGGCCGGGTAGAAGATAAACCTCCTAAAAAGTAAAATTTACTTCATCCACACTCCCCTGGTGAGGCAGGCTAAGATAGCTCAGATTTTGGGCTGCACCCCGGACACCCTCTCCACCACCTATCTTAGGCTTCCCCTGTTCATGGGCTTCACTTCCAAGGCCCTGTGGAGCAACCTGGTTGAAAAAATTTAGAAGAAGTTAGCCTCTTGGAAAGGGAACCTCCTCTCCCAAGTGGGCAATGCCACCCTCACATCCGTTTACCTCCAAAGCATCTCGATATATTTCATGTTTATTTTTAGAATCCCAACTTTGATCAACGCCCACATCAAGCAGATATAGAAGCATTTTTTATGGTCTATGAGTGAAGAGAAAAAAGGATCCCCTTGGTCTCATGGCCCCTTGTCTGCCAACCCAAGAATGAAGGTGGGATCAGCCTTTGGAGGGTATCCCTAATGAACACGACCCTCCTGGCCAAGCATGCCTGGAAAGTGTTCACCAAATTCCTGGTTGAGTGGGTCATCATTGTAAAAATAAAATACCTCCAACAACACCCCTTCCTCAGTGACCATCAGTCCCATGACGGTTCTACCTTTTGGAAGTCATTGACCCAAATGAAAGGCCTCATCCAAAAAGGGTCCAATTGGATCCTAGGCGATGGGACTAGGATTGATTTCTAGGATGACAAGTAGATCTAGGACGAGGCCTTGAGAGAAGATAGAGACCTCCTGGCACTCAAACCCTAGTTGGAAGCCTCCAAAGGATCCAAGGTGGTTAGCTATATGATCAAGGCCCAGGGCAAGCCATGTTGGGACCCCATCGAATATGCTCGGTTCTCCCTTTAGGTAGCCAACCTCTCAGCCCTTCTTGGAACAACTATCATCCCTTCAAGAGGGGGATAGGACAGATGTGTTTGACATGATACTAGTAGTGGATCCTTCTTGGTAAAATATGCCTATGCCCTCCAAAGGGATCCCCAAGAGGCCCACTTCCCAGTCAAGCAAGTGTGGACCAAAAATTTAATCCCCAATATTAGTTTCTTTGCTTGGACTACCATCCATAACAAGATCCTCACTATTGAAAATTTGTCCAGGAGAGGATTATCTATCCCAAATCGATGCTATCTTTGCTACTCCAACTAGGAAGTGACAAATCACCTCTTCCTAAGTTGTCCTTTCTCCTCTACAACTCTAGGCCACCTCCTCATCCACTTATCCATCTAGTGGGCCCCTCCCAGATCCATCCATGACCTCTTCATCTAGTGTCCCAATCCCTTTTCCCACCCCACTCTCCGCTCCCTTTGGAACTTTTGCCCGCATAACTTACTATGGAATATCTAGATTGAGAACAATAGTAGATCCTTATCTTCCCCACCCAGGGACCCCAGGGGATTGCATTAAAAGTGCTTGCCTATGCATCAGAGAACTTCTGCACCCTCTCCCTGTCCTTATCTCCCCTAAAGTTGAGTGGGCTTACCCTCCTCGGCTCCCTTGGATTCTAGGTGCTTCCTCATGACCCCCACCCTTTCCCCTCCCCTAGAGCCTCAATCAGGTGGACAACCTCCCCTCCCAAGTGGGTCAAGCTAAAATTTGACAGAGCTTCCAAAGGCAATCTCGGTCCCTCAAGTGCTAGCAAGGTTATTCATGACCATATGGTGAATGTGATTCTTACCTACGCATAATTCCTTGGCTTCCAAACTAACAACTTTGTTGAAGCATCGATGCTCCTCCGTGGGCTGACCGTCCTATAGGAAGACCCCAAAAAGGTGATCATCGAGGGAGAATCCTTAAACATCATCAACCTCATGATAAAGCATGAGAAACTATCATGGAGAATATCCAACATCATTCAAGAGGCTCGAATCATCCTTCAGGGATTCCCTCAGACAACCATCCACCATGTCTATAGGGAAGGTAACAAGTTGGCATACTTCATGGCCAACTCAGTGGCCTCGTTGACAAGCCTTCAAATTTTGAGGGATGACTTTCCCGATGATCTGTTAGTCGTAGCTTCCCAAGATCAATCCCGTGGTCATGATGTCTACACAAAAGTTTAGAGGTGACACTCTCAGGGCCCTATTGTCCTGGCGCCCTAGGCCTCACTCTGAATCCATGTGGACCATTGACCTCATCTTGGAGCTTCCCAATGTTGTCATTTTTGATAGGCCTATCTGCAGTGGCCACATTAGTGCCCAATCAGATTCGAGCAGGTCCCACTTTACCTACGCAGACCTCGACAATTTTCCTAATTTTGTCCCTGTGCCTACTTAGTTTGCTAGTCACGACGTCCTCACCTTATCCCTTCATCACCATGAAAAGGTAGTTGCCTCGTGTTAGTCATCTACCTGGCCCCCGCTCAAAGTGCCACCTCATAATTCTGTGTTCAAGGAGCTTCATCATAAACTAGGATCTGGGTCTAAAGGAGATGGGAAGCAGCAATGCCATCCCATTTTCTGTGGTGTCCCTCATCCCGAGGTTTTTGTTGTTATGATTTTGTGGCGATCTATAATAGTGTGGGCTCGATGATGGGGTTTGATTCTGTTTCTTATAGATTGTGTGTAGGATTGGGTTTTTGAAGGTGGTTCTCTGTGGTATTCTGCCCTGCTCCTGGTATATTTTATTGTAAGGGACTATCTGGGATCTCGGATCCTTGTATTTGTCTGGGTATTCAGTTCTGGTTTAGTTTTCTAGTATTTTCTGGCATGACAATGCTATGACATTTAATGTAATAAGGTTTTGGGTCCCTTTAAAAAATCCCTCTTTGTATATAATATGTTACTTATAAAAAAAAAAGGTAATATTTTACAAAATAGTACATTAATTATCACACAAATATAAATGAAAGATTAATAAGTAAGATCTCCATGAAATAGCTATAAGAGGTGATTTTCTCTTAAAAACCCTAATAAAGCACCTAGTCCTAATAGTTTTCTTCTCTCTTTTTTTTTCAAAATTTACGATTTTTTTAAAGAGAAATATGTTGTCTACAATTGAAGAGGATGGAAAAATAATTCTATAATAAGTAATATCAAACATGTAATGCATTCATTATCAATAAATGTGAGAAAATTTATTTTAGTATTTATTTTATAATACACATTTAATATGATTTAGTACATGATTTCAAAAATTATGGAAAATAAATTGAAAAATTCTAGATTGTGTTTTCTCAAAGGAACAAGTTGTTTTGTTCATGGTAAAAAAATTCTTGATGACATAATCATTGTACAAGAAGTCATATTTCCATGAGAAACTAGGTATGCTTGTAAAATTAGATATGAATAAATCATATGATAGGCTTTGGTGGAGTTTTCTATATGATATTCTTAGAAAATCTACTTTTGATCAATGTTGTACCAATGGATTAGATGTTTCTATAGCACTAAAAATATTATATTCTAATAATTGGATTTCATACTAGATATTTTGCATCATCCCATGAACTCCATCAAGGTGATCTTCTATCTCCTTATCTCTTTATTATTATTTTTGATAAATTAGGGACAACTTTTTCAAAAGCAAAAATGGGAGAAAAGTATAAATATATTTAGGTTTGAACAAGTTGTCCTTTGAATCTCATCTATGATTTGTTGATGATACTTTTTATTTGGATCACCCCTTTATCAATAAGATAATGAATTTCAAATCAATATTATCATGTTATGATAAAAATACTAGATAGTTGGTTAACACTAAAAAATCCAAGTTCTTTTTCACCATCATTACCTTAGATTTAAAATGAATAACTATGGAGATTTTAGAATTTAAAATTAAAAATTTTCCATAAACACTTATAGGTATTCCTTTTCTAATACATGAAATAAAGAGCTCTACAACTTAATTTTAGTCATAAATAAATATTCTTTAGTATTTTTAAAAGGTAAGTTTATAATTATGGTTGAAAGGTTATAAATAATAAAGGCTATATATGTAATATATATCTATATATGATATAAGTTTCATGTTTGCCAACAAATATTTGATGAAATTCAAAGAGAACTTCTTGAAAAAAGGATGTGAGGAAAAAAAATATTACTTTTTTGTAAGTGGGATAGGGTTTGTAAAACAAATAATATTAGAGGGATATGCTTTTAAAATTGTAGACTCTCAAGTTTGGAATTAGGAGAAAAACGTAGTTGGAGATTATTCAATGATCAAAGATAGATCATGAAAAAAATTACTTCTAAAATAGGTCCTATTAATGCAATAAAATTATTTACAAAACAAAACTAACCATGATAATATCAACAACATGGAACTTCATATTAGAGAGTTTCTAATTTATCAACAAAAATATTAACTAAGTAGTTAATGATGGGGATTCTATAAATTTTTGCTCTACAATTTGGGTGAAACCTTATCCTCTTATTTATGATCCAAAATAGTAACTAGTAACTTGGGTATGCTTAGCTTGTAGAGGTGTGAAGGCCAAAATTTTAATTAATGAGAGAAACAATGCCAAAAAATAGATTTCTATTAGCAACCTACTTGAAGGATAAGACATCAAAAAATTAGAAAATGAGCTTCAATTATGGTTCAAGAGTTTTATTTATCTATTTTTACATGAAAGGATGAGTTGGTATAGAATCTATCAAAAGATGGTAAATACTTGGTCAAGTTGGGATATAAATATCTAGAGCAATCAAAATTTCCTTCTCCTGAAGTGTTCCATTAGAATGGTCTTATGTTACTTTGGATCTTCCCTCAAACCTCAAATTCCTTTCATTAGTAGTACACAATAAAATTCTTAAATATGATAATATACAAAGAAAAGGTTATCATAGACCTTTAGGCATACCATGTGTAATAAGGATCTAGAAATAATACAACATTCACTTTCTTCATTGTATTTTTTCTTAAAACATTTGGAGTAACTTTTCAAAAAAAGAGAATATATTAGGTAGCTCCATCAATAGTAAAATACAACAAACTATTGAATTAATTATTTCAAAGGTAGATTTGTATGCATTCTATGGAGAGTTGGTCTTACCATAATTTCTTAGAATTTATGGATTGAAAGAAATAATAGAATATTTCAAAAATAAATTTTAAATTCATATGATCAATATTGTAATCATATTATGAAAAGGCATTAGTTAAATCAGTTACATTTCTCAACTTCCAAGGAGGCGACCATTGTTCTAATCTTGCCAAGTGATAAATGCATAATAGCCAATTTGTTGTAATACCACTATGTGATCATGATGTAATATGGGTGGGGTCCTTTTGAATCCCATATAAACCATTAAAGGATAAAAATATTGGAATCATATTGGTGTCTCCCTTATAGATTTTAATAGGAATTATGCTCATAGTGTGAAGTTTCAAATGTGGAAAAATAGGTGCTAGTCTCTTGGATATAAGATATGAATATATGTGCAAGTTCTTCTATAACAAGGAAGTTGACATAAAGGACATATTTGATCTATTGTAAAATGAAAATACCCAAAAATTAGGGTTATTAAAGTTAATTTTGATGGTACTTCCAAATAAAATCTAGAAATTATTTACAAAGATGGTGTTTTCCAAAATATTACTATCAAAATTCTACTCACTTACTTATAATAATATGGAAGTTCAACTAACTATGCATAGGCTAGGGTACTTATTACAAGGATCAATATTGTCATTGGAAAAGTATGGAAATATAACTAAGGTGAATTCATAACTTACTATTAATATTGTTAAGAAAATAGATGTGGGGATTAGGCCAATATAAAATTATTTTTATGACCATCAACCTCCATTGAATGTAGTTGTAGATATCTAATTTTGTGCACCCAAATAATTATTACCTCTATCAATTGATACTATAACTAACCAAACTAGTGTAATTTACCTCAAATCAATTTTGAGACATTTACCCATCAAATGTGTTTGCATTAGTTAACTAGCATTTGTGCTAGCCACATTTAAGTTGGTTGTTAGGAATTTGTATTAGTTGCACTTGGGAAGCACAAACACAATTGGACAACACAAATGTGAATCCTAACCATTTGAATCTATCCTACCCAAATTCAAATTTTAACAGTCAAATTACATTTATTCCAACTATATTTGTGATGTAGCACAAATGCTCTAGCATGAGAAAAATATCATAAGCATATCTCACAAGCATACCTCCACTCCCTACCATGATCATGCATTCTCTTCCTTCATCCATGCCTAATTCCTTTTGAATTTTTGAACATCTAAAAAATTCCCTCCAAGAATCCCCCATGGGAAATCTATAAATAAACCTTAGGGGAGGATAAAACAACAACATTCTCTACTACTTACATGTTGCTACATTTTTTTTGAGTTCTCATAACCACATTCTACCATTGTAGTTTTATAAATAGAATTGGTCATCTTCCTTACATTAGTCATAAATATCTTATCAAATACAGTAGAGAAAGCAAAGATAATGCCATCAACTAGCATCTACAACAAAGGGGAAAGGATCCTACTAAGTAGAAGTTGCAAGGAGGCACATCAAAAATCTTGGGTTGTATTATTTTGTTGTCTTATTTACCTTTTGGGTTTTCCTTATTTTTGTGTTTTATGTAGATTAGCTTTCCTTTCTATCATATATAGTTGGTTAAAGATTTATTTGCTTACTTTTAGTTCAATATTTCTAAAAAACAATTTCTCTTCACCTATAACCACCTTTCATTTACCAAGCTCATTACTAGATATTATATTTATATTTAGTATTTTAACATTTGGTTTCATTCTATATTTGAAGGGTAATGAGATTCTTTGTAGGGTTATGCATAGCGGCTATTTATCGCCAAATTGGCTAAAATTATGATTTTCAAAATTTAGAATTGGCTAATATTTGGGACCCTTGACCAAGGCCCATTAGCCAAAAAATTCTGGATGAAAATTAATTTTCGGGTCGATTCTCCCCAATTTTATAATAATTTGACCATTTTAAGTTTTAATTCCTAACATAACCCGTAATAATAGTGAACCTCCTACATGCATTTGGACACTATTCACCTAGATTTTGAAATTGATTTACCAAATTTTTATAAATACATTTTGGGGCCGACCCCTTATGCATAACCCTAGTTATCTATCTCTCTAGACAGCCTCCTCTCCTATATCCACTTAAAGACATAACTTCCTTGTATCTTCTCTACTTGAGTCTTCCCTTAAAGCATTTGAGTCACCTAACTTCAATCAAACAACAGATTTGTATATATGCATTTATGTGTTATTCTCTCATTTAAGTAGCATTTCTATTGTATTTATTGGTAAAATAATCTCTCTACAAGGTATGCCACTCCTTTATTCTCATAATACCTATTGCATTTTGCAATGTATATTTTTATTTCACTATTATCAGTACTTGTGCTACTTAATTGTAGTAGGCAACACAAATACCATTGGTGCATGTATTATATGTTTTATGTATTTTTTACAAATCTTCTTATGTATTCAAGAGGTATGACCTCTCAACTCAAAGAGATTCAATTCTTATATCAATTGGGTATAACCCCTTGCTCTCATCCCTATTTATATTGTGTTTATTTTTGTAGGCTGAACATTTGCACCACCTAAAGGAAGTGTGAATCGGATGGGTTATAGATAGTGCATTTATATTTGGGTAGAATATTTGGCCTTAGGGAAAATTTGGGTACCTCTATTCCTAATTCCTCTCTATTTTATTTCTCTAGTTTAATACCTATTATTTTTCTCTATGTTTTGATTCTATTGAATTGGTTTTTGCAACTAATTTACTAGATTCACTCTATCAAGTTGATTTAGGAAAGAAAAGAGAAGTCATATAGTTTCATTTAAGAGAACTCTTATATGTATTCATCAATTTATTTGTTTTCTCTTGATATAAAAACTCCTTTAATTTTCTTTGTAATCATTTGAATTGAAAAAGTCATGTAGTCAAGGTTTGTCTATTTCAATAACTTGTACCCTTAAATCCTCTTAAATTTTTGCTTTAGATATTTGTGTAAAGGGCTTAGGTATAGGACTCAAATCCCTAGGTGTATTTCAAATCAAGACATTCAACATAGTAAATAATTTATAACATACATATGTTGAAGTAATACCACATTGTCCAAATCCCCATTAAAGAAGGATTCTAGGATAAATGTGCTTGGTATTATAGTAGTATCTTAAAAATATCAACACATAGGGTACCAAATAATTTAGAAAAACATGATTTTGATTTTATATCTTACGAACAAGTATATCAAGGATTTGACTATGAAATATACCAATTTTAGGAAGATGAAGAAAATTATTTTTGATAAAACATGCTTCACATCTTTTCCATTGATCAAAGATATTATAAACAAATTTCATTACCCAATATAGAGCAACATTAATAATTATGTGATTTTATAATGGTGAAAATCACTAATCAAAAACTCTTTTTACATGAGTGGTTATAACCACTCAACTACTTTTGATCATATGTTATAAATTTCAACACTCACCTCCTTATTACATCATGATTCAAACATAGGTAGGGATACTAATGATAGTACAAATAACCATATAAATAATTATGACACACTCAATAGTTCATCAAGTGCAATTAGAGTATGAATATGTACATAATCAACTATTCATAATAAGCAATAGTGGGAATGACCTCACCGTGCTTCTCCTATAGGAATGGCCTCATTGGAAACTTAGCCAAGGATAGGGATAAACTTATCTATCCAATATGATACAACACAATTAGATAGGGACACACACTCTATCCAACATCATAGTTGCAAACAAGGACAAACACTATTGTTCATAATAATAATAACTAGGGATACACACAACCAATAAAAAATACTTAATTGGATTGGGACTTACTAAATTACATCGTGTGAATAGGGATAAACTCAACCATTCACATTGACTGCACCATAGAACTTCACTTATTACATCAAATATAACTTTAGTGAGAATTACAGCCACACTAAACATCCTCTTGTGAATATGGACACACACAACTATTCACAAAGATCAATCTTGAATCAATTCAATAAGCATATTCCTCCTCATTTTCCTTGTGGGGAGGATCTTTTTCATGTGTTGTAATATTGCATTCTTCATAATTGTCTTCATTTACAACCATTGCCTTATTTATTTTTAACTTTCCATCTATCAAGTCCTTGGCTTATTGGATGTAGTTCATAATTTTATGACCCATTTTTTAATAGTGGTAGTACATAAATTAGTCCTTTGATGAAGAAGTCTTAATATTTTTCATCTTCATTATAAAAAATACCTGATCTGCATTAATCAAGTCATTTTCTTAACTCGGTTTTCTTTATCAATTAAAGATAAAATTACATCTTCTAAAGTAGGATTAATTTTATTCAATGTGAACATAATATTAGCATAACTAGAAGGTATGCTATTTAAAAAAATAGCTTTGGCATCATCACTTTCTACCTTGGCATTAATTCTAGCTAGTTGATTCATCAAAGAATGAAACTTACTTATGTGTTGGATGATATCATCACCTTCCATCATCTTTAATAAAAATATTTCTACTTAAGTGTCATATTTGCATTTGATGCTTGTAAACTAAACAATGTATTGAGAGAATCCGAAAAAAAATTGTAGTCTTTGAGAGATCTATGTGATGTAAGTATGCATTTGAGAGCCCAAGACCAATAATAGTTATTGTTATTTGTTCTTTGGTAGTCTATTTGGTTACCTCTTTAGGGGTTTGTGACTCCAACGAGATTTTTCTACAACATCCCAAAGATCTGTTTCAATTAGAAGTAATCGATGCTTGAGTTGTCATGTATGGAAATATTGTCCATTAGACTTCTCAATCACCATTGTCTTTTCCATAACTATTGAGAGAATATAGAAATATCTCCCCTTAATCAAATAAATCTATAAAGGTGTTGGGTACCATCAATAATGCACCTTTATAACTCTTCAATGTGACTTGACTTAATATGACCAAAGACCATAAAATACATTTGATTTTAACACCTTAATACTCTTGATACCTTAATATAATGAAGTGAATATCTATGTATACATATAAAAATCTCATTATAAAATGGTAACAATTGACCAAGGTTCAAATTTTGTCATCACTCTCCTTCTCTATGGTAAGCACATCCATGTGAATTCTCTCAAGCTTGTAATGAATGACCTTGTGAAAGAATAGAAACACCAGTATTGGAGGATTAAGGGAAGAATGATAGACATAAGCCCTCAAGGAGGTCTCAATCACTATCATAAGCCTCTATGTATACAAATAAAGGGATCCCCAAATGATAAAGCCACCAAAAACCATTCCTACAATATAAATACCTTGTAGTTTTTCTATTCTTGAGAGTTTTTCTAGCAATGGCTTGGAATCTTATTTTGAAACCATTTTTATCATTTATGAATCTTTGTCATATAGAAATCATCATAAAGGAAAAATATTATAAGGTATGAAACAACATTTAATAGTTGCATAATTCCATACTTGTATATTATTCCAAATGAGGATTTTTGCCACATTGAAATTTTTGCACAACTAACATGCTTCTATACAAACCCTTTCATTATATTTAAATAAAAATATAATGATATCTACACAAGAAATCATTAAAAATTAGAAGCATATTAAAAATAGATATCATGCATGACTTACTCACAACACACATCCACTAGATGAACCCATTGAAGAAGCATATAAAAACAATAATACAAGTTTAGATGAGTTATAGTAATTATAACTACCATCAATAACTAGTACAAGTTTAAATGCTATCAAAATGTTTCGCCAGCATGACTTGGACAATAATTATAAATATGAGGCATATAACATGTTGGTTCAATTGCATACACCTTATAAATATTTTATAGAGTTAGACATTTGTTACAATAATAATTACAACTTAAGTTCCACCTCATTGTTTGACACAATGTCTCTCAAATATCAAATAACATTTGATATAATTCTAAAGCACTCTACTATATTGATTTAATGTGTCTACTAAATATGATAAGCTAGGCAATTGTAGGTATTGAAATTCTAGATCTATTCAACTACATTAAGGTTCACCTTGAAACATCAATACATTTTACATGAGATATAATTCTTATAGTTTCTTCCACATGCTTTGCATATCATTTCACATATGAATCCAATAATACACATGCTTCGAATGATATGCAACCTTTACAAGGACAAGCACTAAGATTATTTTAAAAATTAATACATATTCAATATATCCTCACTACAGTATAATATCCATATAATCAATGATGCTCCTACAAATAAATCTTCATTTTAGACAAGCATTTTGATATAAAAGTTTTTTTCAATGATTCATTATCCTTTTTGACGACTTTATCAACTAGCTACTATTAAAAACATTCCCATATATGCAACACATACATATAAAAAATATTCCCATATATGCAACATATGCAAAAACTTTATATGAAAATTTTGATGATGTTATCACTTTAAAGATAAACTTTCAATAATAAGGTCATACTATAGATCAATTGTATTTTTTGATAATTGCTAAAACAAAAGAAAATGTAAAGACAAAACTAAAGTAAAGTAGATTGTAATGACTCATTAACATAATAATTATTTGTAGTTCAGTTTTATTTATACACCATTTTATACCAAAAAAAACTCATTATATTGCATAATAAATGTATGTTTTAAAATCAATAAATTCTCTATGCAAAGTGTAATATGGTGTAATCAACCCCAAACAATCAACCGCAAACAATCAATGATATTGAAGACATCTTGTTATTGGTCTTGTTAACGAGTCCCTTGGAAAAGCCACAAATATCTTCTACAAACCTTATGCAAAACCTCATGATTTGTTGATATGCATGGTTCTAAATTTTAATCATTCTTTTAAACTACCATAGGACATCACTAACCCATAAATACTACTTATTTTTGTGAATAACCCACAATTGACATCAATAATATAAATAAATAGGCATTACATTAATCATTGTATATTGGAAGTCAAATCATTGAATAATTTTGTATACTACGATGATAATCCTTCAAACACAACTCAAGAGTGGAAAATTATGTGTACTTGATAATTACTGAAAACACGTTTACATTGAGCTAATTATAAAAACTAATCGCTTTTCAATGATTTGCTTTTATAGTATAAAATACTTGATATATTACACTATCATGAATGTTTGTTTGACACTAGTAGTGTAGCGTAAGAAAAATTATCTTTTTAAGTATTAAAATAAATCATTATTATAGTTTAATTTTTTTAAGCATGTTTTAAAAAAATAGAATTTTTTTTTTTTTTTAAGAAAAAGTTTCATTGATAATGATAAAAATTATTGTCCGCCGATTAGGTGGATTGGTAAGATGTTGGGCATTCACCAAGAGGAGACATAGGTTCAAACCTTGAGGGTATGCCCACTCTAGGGCAAAGGTAGTAGTCTGACTAGAATCGGCTGAGTGTGCGCTAGTTTGATGACGGTGGTACCAACCCCGAGCCACCAGGGGTCTCCCTCACTCCGAATCATGTTTAACGAGGTGAGGTAGGGGTTATAGTGGTAGCTCCATGATTTGACGCTATGACTGGAGGCAATGTGATTTGATGCTATGACTGGAGGAAATGTGATTTGATGCTACGACCGGAAGCATTGTGATTTGACCCTATGACCAGTTTTTCAAAATGGAAAGGCAGCTGTCAATTCCCCTATGTATAAAAAAAGAGGAAATGATAAAAATTATAAGCCTAATTGATTTATTTTATAGATGCGAGTTCAAGTTTAAGGACATGTAAAGGGATATGCCATTTGATGGTATTTTTCTATGCACAAGTTTGCTTGAAGATAGCAATATGATTTAATCCTATGACCAGTTGTTCAAAAAGGAAAGGCAGTTGTCAATTCCCCTATGTATTAAAAAATGGAAATGATAAAAATTATAAGCCTAATTGATTTATTTTATAGATGCGAGTTCAAGTTTAAGGACATGTAAAGGGATATGCCATTTGATGGTATTTTTCTATACACAAGTTTTGTTGAAGATATGTTTAATGGTGGCGATGAAGTCAACATGGGGCACTCTTTAGTCCATCCTTTTTTAAATATGTCATAGTTTGAATTTGACAACAACTAACTATAAGAAAATAAATATATATAAATAAATAGATATACAAACCCTAACAAGTTGGACAAGATGAGATTAATGAAGTCAACATGGGGCACTCTTTAGTCCATCCCTTTTTAAATATGCCATAGTTTAAACCTTGAACCTACCTAAAAAACAAAACCCTAACCATTATGATATCTTAATCAAACAATACCTAAAAAATAATTGTTGATCCATTCATTCCTTAAAATGTATCTAAAGCTAAAAACTAACATTAAATGATAAGATGTGCTTTAGAAGCCATGGTAAAATTTACTTTCAAAGTTTAAAACTTACATTAAATAGTTGCGAGATAAACAAATGTATATGTTTATTTTAGAACGAAAGATAGGAAACAAGTTTATTCATTAAAAACGCAATACTTTAATTTTTTCCAATAATAAATTACCAATAAATATTTGTAATTTTAGAGATCGCCTTTAACGGCCAAAACTAAAAACTCTAAAACCGTGGTTAATGATAGCAAAAGTACAGACCTTAAAAAAACTTCTCTGCTCTACTAGACATAACGTTGTCAAAAATAAATGCAATCAGCTAAATAGTTTTTTAAAATAAACACTGCAAACAACTCATTCCATGGCCACAACTAGTACAGTTCAAGCACCTTGCTTTTTCCGTAGAATAAAATTTTATCTTAATAATATATCATTAGAAATAATTTATAAACAAAACAAATCAACAAAAGAAACCCATTGAAAATCAAGAGAATGAACTCTCTGTACATTACTGTTCCCAGGTGTTAATAGGGAAGAATATCAGAATCACTCGTACAGGAAACTAGGACCAACTTTGAAGCCGTAATGCAACCAAATACTATGATACGAAATTACGGAAGACACTAATTCCATAACAATTTGAACAAAAATAAAAATTCCAACCAAGTATCGGAGACGCAATTCTCCCTCTCAGACTATGAACTCTATTTGAGTTTAATGTAAGAAAAATTGCATATAAATCCCCCACGATTGTCTTCGTCGTTGATTAAAGATTGATTAGTCATGATTACAGCTTCCCTGATTCTCAATAATGACCATAACCTTCTGAGAAGGGATTGTCCAAGAAAACAAAGAAAAAACCAAAGGTCTGGGGCCTTTTTCTTTATAATTTTTATGGCTACGGAGTTTTGTTCTTGTTGTTGAAGTTCCGTCAGAAGAAATTTAGATAAGAACGAAAGATTGAATATGGCAGTTAAGAGATCAACATTAAAAACCAAACATTAAAATAGCATTAGCCATGAAAGATTATATCAGAAATAACATCAGAATATATCAGCTTATTGGGCAAGAAGAAGAAATCTTATTTTGCCAGATTACAAACTCCTTAACATCTTATGAGGGGAAGAGAACAACAAATTCAACTCAGGGGAACAGAAATATCCTGTGGAAGCCACCACCGAACGAAAAACCGGCCTGCGCTTTCTGGGTGCCAGTGGACAAATCAAGACTTCGGGTATTTTGCAACCTTTTGCCGTGGGAGTCGTACACTCTTGCACACCACCGCAGCTCTCTTCGTCGCTCGTAACAACGCCGCCGCTGCTATTGCTGGGATTGGAACTCTTGACATTGGAAGAGTTGTTTGTTGTGGCGCACCGTAAAACAGGCAGGGTAGGGAGGCTGGAAACGTCATCCTTCACATGGAGAACAAGAGCTAAACTTCTCTTTCGTCCCACGGCTTTACTTGCTGAACTTCTCTCTTCACAAGGAACCATTCCGATCTGGGGAAAAAGATTGAGGAAGCTCTTTAAAATACCTGTTTCCCTTCCCTTTCCCTCTCTCGGATGTAGAGAAGAACCCACAAATTTCAAATAGATGGGTTCCTGTGGACAAAGCTTTGCCTTTAGAAATTGTCTTGGATTGAATGCCGTGTAAACATGCAATATATAGCAGTTACAAATAACATGCAGGCCCGATAGTTCCGTAACTCACATGGAGATTATTTTATCATGATTAAAATGAAATCAGGAGAATGACAACAAAGTCGGCACTATCTTTTATCTCGATATTCAAAAGCTTTTAAAATTTTACTCATACTCAAAACTTTTACTTTAATTTTTTTTGAAAATTTTTATAAACTTTAATTTTTTTTTTGGTAAGGTGAAACAAAACTCATTGACTAGAGAATGGGACAGCTTTTAGCAAGCATTAAATTTACCTTGATTGACTAGAGAATGAGACAACTTTTTCGCAAGCATTAATTTTATCTTTATTCAACAAGCTAGGGATTATAGAAATTGCTAAGGGGTTTGCCAGTGGTCTGATTATAGAAATTGCTAAGGGGTTTGCCAGTGGTCTGCCCTCAAGTCCCTAAATATTTAAGCTAGGGATTATAGAAATTGCTAAGGGGTTTGCCAGTGGTCTGATTATAGAAATTGCTAAGGGGTTTGCCAGTGGTCTGCCCTCAAGTCCCTAAATATTTAGTCTAAAAAGATAGACTGATTGATAGCTACTTGCACGTGGTATGTCTGTCCTCAATATATGGACAGTCGTTGAATTCTTAATTATTTAATAAGCTAAGGATTATACAGGTTGTTAATGAGAATTATAGAAGTTGTTAGTGTTCTATCAATAATCTATTTTAAAGTATATAACTTAACTTCACTTTTACTCAAACTAAAGATTATAAAAGTTCCTTAAATATATATATATATATTATTTTATCATTAAATAATAAACTAATGGGTTGGACAATTCTTTTGTTGGCGAAATGAGGGAACCTCTTACATTTAAAAGATTGTTGGATATATGATAACCGCTTGGTATTCAATGTAAAATATGTTGCATGTAAAATGATAATTTGGCTTTGATGTTATAATTTTTTAATAATATATATTTTTAATAAAATAATATATTAAATAAAATATTAGTTTAAATTATATTTTTCATACTCATAATTAAATATATAAATATTTTTATATAATGTTTAAATTAAAATATATATAATATCTGAGGTTACAATGGAGACTGATTTGAAACTATGATAACTCTAATTATTGGCCCTGTCACACCTTACCATTCTATTAAAATAATTATTTTTAAATAAAATATTTTTAAATAAAATTTATATTTGAAGTTTAGGTTGAATGATTATTCTAAAGGAAAAGCAGCACTCTAATTATTGGCCTTGTCACAACTTACCATTCTATTAAAATAATTATTTTTAAATAATATATTTTTAAATAAAATTAATATTTGAAGTTTAGGTTGAATGCTTATTCTAAAGGAAAAGCAGCCTGCTCCTCCATCTAAAAAAACGTGTGCCTGTCTCATTCTTTATCTCCCGTGTTTCTATCAATCTGCCATTCATTTCTCTGGACCTGGGGTTCAGTGCAACGTTGCTAAACTTTCGTGAAAATTTCTTTACTACGACCTTGACAGTTGGACGTGCTTAATACTACATCAACTTCCATGAGGCTACTTTTTCTCCTGCTATTTAAAACTAAGGTCATAAAAGCTTAATAAAGGAAAGAAAGAAAAGAAAAGAAAAGAGTCTCCAAGATGAATTCAACACCGGACAGTCTCTCTCATTTTCCTCTATTCATGGATGCCAAAGTTGTCATCTCACATCTATCCAGCACCTCAGTATCTATCCATGTATGGAGGGTGTCGTTGGTCTGTCAAAGCCATGGTCAGTACTGGGCAGTTACATCAACGGTCATCGCCAAAAAGTGTTAAAAAGAGCTCCCATGGAATGGTAGGTAGAATCCATATCTGAGACAATAAAGGAAAACTGAAAGTATATCAGACATTGATGACGGGATTTCTGGGCCCGAGCTTTCCTGCTCCAGCCTTTTCCTACCGTTCAACGAAATCTCTTAAACTTTTATGCAGCCAGTCTTCTTATGAAAGCATAACATCCTCCACATGTTGTCTGTATTTCTTCCACGTTATTGCTGCGTAACTAATTATTAAACAATAACTGATTAACAGTTTCTATAGGCTATCTGCCAAGACTGCCAAAGAAAGGTACGACCTGTGTTAATTCTTTATTAAAATTAAGTAGAGAATGAGTAAAGAAATAGTGAACTCGTTCCACCATTAGCAGCATAAATTTGGAAGCTGCAGTCGATTATGGAACTACCATAATTTATTCATATGTTTATGAATAAATTGAGTTAAGATGTTGAAACCATTGACAGGGACATCAATTGCAGTCGTCGAGATTTTGACTGGATAAGGAAGGGGGGGCGTGTATAGAATTTTGGCGGGAAATGGGCATTGTAAAGTGGAATCTGGAAAACTCATACCACCTGGCGGCAACTTACAACAGGGATCGGAAAAGTATGATGTTGTCAGCTCATCGTCACCTAGGATTCCGTTGTCGTCTAGGAGGAGGTGCTTATGCCGTGGGCCCACAATTATTGCTTTATTTTGTTGGGGTATTCTATGTATCCTACCGTTAGTGTTTTGGATAGGTTATCCTATCATTCGTGTTTTGGATAGGTCAGTTGAAGCCAACAAGGCTGAATACTTGTGGGTGCTCTTTGTTAGTGGTCTGTCTTGGTCCAATTTTTTAAATGGGATGGTATTTGTTATCGGTCCAATTCTTTTTAGGATGGTGCTTGTCGGTGACCTGGTTCAAATTCCTCTATGGAGTGGTACTTGTCGGTTGCTTGTTTCGGTCCAAATTTTTTATGAGGAATTTCGTTCCACATTAATATCTCTTTTATGGAGTGGTGCTTGTTAGTTGCCTGATCCGGTTCAATTCCCTAAACCCGTAACAGTCAAAATCTTATTAAATTCATTTTATTATAAACAAAAATAACATTTATAAACATTTATACAGTATAAATAAATTTTTTATTTCTTTAATAAAATATTTAAAATATTTAATTTTAAACTAAAATTTTGAAGTTCCATCTCTGACCATAAACCAACCTGGCCTGCAACTCAAACCAATATTTTCTTGGCTATCCAATATGAAGCGGATAAAAATGGTCAATATAATTTTTATTATCTTTTAATAGCTTTTATTTGCTTTATATATAATTTTTTATTAAAATAAATAATTATTATGTGATATTATTTGAATGAAATTATAATCGAAGTTGAATACATATTAGAAAATATATTTTAGATTTTTTTATATCGTATATACTTTATTTTAATATATATATATATAGTGCATTTGAATTTTATTAATAAAATTCAAATAAATTTTTAAATATAAATAATTTTTTTGGTCGATAATAAAAAGAGTTTTAAAAGGGTTCTCAAACCTATTATAAGTAGGGTTTTGAAAGACATCCCCAAACTTTAGATCTAGCAATAAGACATTAAAAAAGATTGAGCTTGATTCCATGAACCAAACCCGAAAATTCAATGAAACAACCTTCTAACAAATAAGCCATATATTTTTATCAAGCAAATACAAGAGATTGTCCCATGGTCAAACCACCATGTGCTCTAAATCTAAAGCAACGAAGAAAAACAACAGAATAATGAAAATGTTACGATTAAAAATAAATTTACAAATAAAAATTACTCAAACCGAAGCATTTGTCGCTTAACAAGAAAGGAGAACAAAGGAATCTTGTCATCACAATCAACAAATCTATCCAACAAAGCACATAATAGGAGAACCCCTCATGAGAATAGTCGGTTTAAGAAAACAACACTAGAAATACCGACCAACAAAATCCATAGCATAAAAACCATCCAAGAGATTTGCACAAGAAATTCCATGAAACCCACAAATCCCGTTGAAGCCAACCAAAAACGTTTCAAGAACAAATACTCTCAGGTACAAGAAAAAGGAGATAACAACATTCCGCACCGTACCTAAGAGGGAGAAGGGTAAGATCCCGAAAAAAAAGCCTTAGAACCTTGGGATCAAACACACCACCACTGTTGGAACTGGAGAAAGAGATCTCTGCAGACCATCAAAGCTAGGAAACCCACCAGAGACATGGAGCCAAAAGCCGAAAGCCACCACAACATAACAACCCACTTTCACCCCAACTAGTTTGGGTTGGTATTTGGCCTTGTCTCCCAGAACATCCAGATATAGCAAGAAATTACCGAACCCAGAAGAAAGCAACACAAATCAACCATGAACCCACTACTGGTAGAGAACCCTAGCGACAAAGCCATCCAAGCACCATCCAACCAGAGTAGCCAAGCCATCAGAGCCGAAGCTAACCAAGGGAACACCATCAAATTTTTGCAGCCAAACACCATACCAAGCTCACCCCAACAAGTTTGGGTCGATAAATGGCCCTTTCCTCTCCTTGGAAAACTAGAAAAAACATGAAACTACCAAACCCAGAAGAAATGTTGCACAATCCAACCAAGTCCCCAAAACTAGCAAACAACCCAAGAAACGCAACCACCCAACACACCCACCCACAACCAAAGCGAAAGCCAGCCAAGGGATCAACAATTAGAATTTTCCACTACATTATAATGACCCAAGATCACCTCAGCAAGACCCCCTGCAAGAAAAACACCTTGGTCATAAACCACATCAGAGAAACTAAGTACGCCTAGCAACTAGATCCAGAATAAGAGAAAGGAAGTCTCCCGTTCAAAAGGTTTTAGAGCATCGAAGGCGGAGGTGGAAGTGAACCCTTCATAGAGGGAGCCCTCAAATATAAATAATATTTATTAAAATTAAAGTTTTATTTATGTAGAGACAAAGTAAATTATTAAAACAATTTAAAATATATTTTTTTCTGTCTCATACTTTTTCCTTTAATTGAGTAAACAAAATTGTAAAAATTACAATTAATTTTATACCTTTGGTCTCTAAATGAAAAATATATAATATAAAAATAAATAATATAATTTATTTTTAATAATAATTGTTGTTATTTATATGGAGCTTTTTATCACAATATTGTCAATATCATATTTTCATGGCATAAGACGAAACATATAGTTATAAATAAAATTGAACACATATGTAAACGACATATAACTATATTTCCGTAACATTATGATAATAAAGGAAATAATAGATTGATATTTATTTTTTAATGTTTTTTATTATAGATAAAAATTATTAATATAATTTAATTTTTATTAAGAGATTTTATTTATTTCATATGTAATTTTTTAAATATTTTTATGGAACAAGAGAAAACATATAATTATAAAAGAATTTGAATGTATCTATAAGGAATATAGATTTAAAATTGTAACATCATCAGTATAATTATTTATTAATTTATTAATAATATAATTTTAAATAATATATTTATATATCCACGTGTTGTAGGTGAGTTGGAGAGGGTAAGGCAATCCTTCAAGGGAGGTCCTTGGTTTGAATCTCCACCCTACCAAATGTACATTGGGTACCCAAAATCTAGTTGATAATGCTGGTGCGGTCAAGGTCGGGCGTGACTCCCAGGTGATTTTGACGGTGTAGAACCCCTTGGTCGTGATTTCTCATACCAAGGTGGATTTGCAAGGGGTTTTTCTTTAAATTCAAAAAATATATATATATATAGAAGAAAATTAATATTTAATAAATTTTATATTTTAAATGGTGTTTTGGGATTAATAAAGAGTTATCTTATTACATCATGACTACATAGTGGTATTACAATAACTTGGTCATTCTACACGTATCACTTGGCAAGATTCAAATATCTATTTCCTTAAAAATTGAAAATTTTAACGAAAGGAGAAACATAGGTCATATGGTATAATATGTTTATAAAGATGTGTTTATGTGTTTATATATTGACTTTTGTTACCATATCAAATTGTACAACCCTACTCCTTTTAAAACCTTGTATATCCTATTTGAAATTCTAAAGTCTAAGTATTAAGCTACCTCAATTATCTGACTATATATATTTGCTATTAAATTTCCTCTAAAATATAAAATATATTTAAAAGTACAAAAATAAAATAAATAATTATATATACCAAAATTTCTCTGGAATATAAAACATATTTCAAAATACAAACATAGAAATATCTTGAAATAGAGTTTACTCAATGAAAATGATAAAGGGGCAATCACACCAAAACTAGACTCCAACCATTTTTTATATCAATTGACATTGACAAACAGACAAGATGGTACAAAGCCCTGAGTGACCCATGGTCCCCTTCAGGTGGGATCATCAACAACGAGGTGGCATAGGCTTGTTGAGAGCAACCCCTATGGTTTGAACCCTGTACTTGATAATTACTAAAAATAGTGTGAATATAACCAACTTCCCTATGTATAAAAAAAAAACATTGACACGCATAATTGAACCTCAAAATGGATCCAACCTTGTTAATCTAGAGGTTCATATTCATTATAAGTTATTTATATTTTTCAATTATAACTCTCATATACAACTAGAATATGCCTAACAATAAGAATTTAGAACTCCAAATAGGAGGTTCAATTAGATGAGGGTAGAGTTGTATACCATACTTTGGTAACAAAAGTTTGGTTGGATAAACATATATTGAATAAATAGCATCCTCTATAAGGATAGTCTCATATGACCTATGGTCTCATGGATGTTAACGCTACCTTACCTTCAAATTTATTCTTTCACTTGAAGAATACTCTTGTAAACATCACCTTAAATATATACACATATTATTATAATACTAAAACTAAATAATATTTCAATTAGCACTAAAATATGGAATATAAAACTATTTATATGTTGTTAGAATAAATAGATATGATTGAAGAACACAAGCTTATACTGAGATGGGTGGTGAACAATATAGCGCCCACTTTTTACTTTCTTTCCAAACCAATATCAATTAGTGTCCTCAGCAATAACCAAATATAGCAGTGTGCATTAATAATATAGATAGCAATAGTAAGCAAGTGCACAAATCATCACACACAATTGAGACACAATATTTAATGTGGTTTCCCCAATGTGGGGTAGTCCACAAGATATTATCCTTATAATATTTCACAAAGAAATAGGGATCCTTATCCCAATACAAATGATTACTTTGATCTTCTCAAAGCTAGGCTATCATGATCTGCTCAAGTGGGCTTTCCACTGATCTTCTCAGCTAGGCTATCCATTGATCTGCTCAGCTAGGCTATCCACTTATCTTCTTAGCTAGGCTATCCACTAATCTTCTCAGCTAGGCAATTGGTGTTGATGTGTTTTCTATTTCTATCCTGCCTCTTTCACTACTCACAAATCTGCTTCAATGCCTTCTCACAAGGCTAAAAAATTCTTGCTCAAATATTGTCTCAAATATGTCCTCAAAGCCTTCATAAAATGCTCAAACAATCTTGCTTAAATGTTGTCCCAAATATGTCCTCAAAGCCTTCACAAAAGGCTCAAACAATCCTACTCAAATGTTGTCCCAAATCTGTTCTCAAAGCCTTCACAAAAGGCTCAAACAATCCTGCTCAAATGTTGTCCCAAATCTGTTCTCAAAGCCTTCACAAAAGGCTCAACCAATGACTCTCAAGTAGCACTCAAATCTCAACCACAAATCAATGAAGGCAAGGCTCAATGATGAACTCAACAATGGATAACAAATTAATGATGACAATACTCAACAATGTGCTTAACAATGAATGATAATATTATCTTCAATGGATGACAACAATGATCCACAATGATCTCAACAATGTATGACAAATGATCTCTCAAATTTATGACAACAATGCTCAATAATATACTCTCAAATGGATAACAAAAATGCTCAATAATGTACTCTCAAATGTATGGCAAATGAGATCTCTAATGAAAACCTCTCCAAGCAATAACAATGAGGACTTCAACCAACCAAGGACAATCTCCACAAGTGATAGCAATAGGTTCTTAATAATATCTTCCTCATGCAATGTCAATAAGCTCTCAAGAAACAAGCACAACTCCCTCAAGCAAAGAGCTCTCAAATAGCCAACAATGATCTCCTCAAAATGAAAGACAAATGTATCCACAAGTGACTAGAAAATGATCTCCTCAATGGTCTCAACTAATGGCAATGTACTCAACAAGTAACCAACAATATGCTTCTCAAGGCAATATAAAATATCTCCTCAATAATGGCAATACTCTCAATGAACTCCACTAAAGCAATCATGAAACTCAAGCATCAATTTTATTCATAAAATTGATTTTCTAATCCATCCACTTCCTCTCAATAGCCAAGGCACATAATAAAGCAATTTTTCTTCAACTTCAAACCCTAACTCATGTGCATGTATTCTAACTCAAGGTAGCAATTAAATAGGTCTCAAGTTCCTAGTTTAATTTCATAATTAAATTATTCACTAGGACATATAACAAGTTCAACACTTTTCAACCTTATAAACTCCCTAATTTCATTAACACATACAACAAGCACCTATGCTTTTATTTTAGTTTCACACCTTATAACTCCACATACAACAATCACAAATATTTATTTCCACACCATATATCTCTCTAATCACACACAACAATAACAAATATTTAATTCTACACCTTATAACTCCCTAAGCACATTAACACATACAACAAGCATTTATTTCCCTAAACTCCTTATGACTCCCTAGTTATCACAGAAATAATTTTAATGCACCAAAACTTTGGTAATAGCAAATATTACCATGCGCTGGAGATAATTACCTTTATATGAAATTTGTTGCCTTCGTAGCCTTTAAAATTGTCTTTGCCAAAATGCCTTGCCAAAATTAATGCGCCTTCACACCTTCATAGGAGTTGAACTCCATTCCTCTCGCTTAGCATTGTGAAGCGCTTACCATGTGGGTGCTAGCCCATGTTAGGATTTTAATCCCAAACACCCAACTTTAACCTGCCCTCAAGTCTAAAACTCGATTTTACTCTCTTATCAAAACACTTTTCCCTTGGCGGGATTTGAACATCGAACCTACCTTGTGCAAAGTTCGTGCACTACCAACTACGCTATAGGCTTCTGCGTGACATCACTTTCCCATGTTGTTTACTTGACCTTGCTCTCAAATTGAAAGTTATTTATCCTTATTTCTTCGTTGCTCCCCTTTCGACGACTCTCTCTCATGCGCTATGTCAAGTCTTCTATAAACAAAGGTTTTAACCTTTTATTTATATGCACCTCCATCCTTCGAATGATGTCGAAAAATATTTATTAATCTCCCCAACCTTTGCACATCGATGGATAATATAATACAACCTTAGACCTTAGAATTATTAAATAAAAAATTAATAATTCACCTTTTAACTTTGAATTGGGATATCTCCTTGATTCTTTTTAATTTCATCATGATATTGTTTGCACCTAGATTTTATTGGAAAACCTTTTCATCCATCATAATTTGGAGAAGTCTTAGCATGGTGGTTTTAATTAAAAACCCTTTCCAATGATTTTAATGAAAATCCTTTCCGTTGGTTTTAATAAAAAACCCTTCCGTCGGTTTTAATAAAAACACTTGCCATTGGTTTTAATAAAAATCTTTACCATTGGTTTTAATAAAAACCATTAATATAATATTTAAAAATTAAATATTATATGCCTCTTGTGCCACAAAACCCTACAAATATCCATGCTCTCCAAAATATCATAAATGATTATTTATGAAGTGTTTTTGCCACCAAAACTTGATGTGATCCATGTGACATCAATGACAACACAAAATAACTCAAATTGCCATCAATGATAGGGATTAATATTATTGTATTGTTTGTTACAACAACATTTTAGGCATGACTTGTTAATATTTGTAGGAATAATTTGTTATGATTTGTAGGGATAAGTTGTTGATATTTTTAAGAATAAGTTGTTAGAATTTAAAATGATAACTTGTTAGGACTTTTAGGATCTAGTTTTATTAGCACTATTTAATTACCAAATTTTAAATCATTATAAATTGGAACTTAAAAATATAGAAAGATCATCTTTTGTTACATTTTTTATGGTATGAGAGTCAATGAATGGAGAATGTAGGAATTTGTCTCACACCATTCATTTTAGCCAAGTTGTTTTTTCTTAGATAGTTATTGCCATTGTAGATTATTACTCTATAATTAGTATTGGTGTTCTTTCATTGTCAACAAAGGTCTTCTCTTATGTTGAGTTTAGATCTATTTGAACTAAGATACGATGTTTGGTATTTTTATATTTGGCATTTAGTGGTTTTTGTCACTTGATAAAGTTGGACTTCAACCATTTTTATATCAATTGACATTGACCTGCATGATTGAGACAAGGCTAAAAAAGGCTCCAACCCTATTAATTTGGTGATTCATATCAATTATAAATTGTTTATATTTTTCAATCATAACTCTCATTTACAACTAATAGTAAGACTTTGTAACTTCAAATAGGAGGTTCAAGGATCAAATTTGATGAGAATAGAATTTTAATAGATATTTAGTTGGATAAACATATATTGGACAAATAACATCTTCTATGAGGGTAGTCTCATATGACCTATAGCCTCATGGATGTTGAAAATCCCTTTATCTTTACCTTCAAATTTAATCTCTAACATGAAAAAAAGTCTTGCAAACATCATCTTAATTATATATGTATATTATCTTAATATTGAAACTAAACAATACTTCAATCAACAATACCAAGTGGAATGTAAAATTATTTATATGTCGTTAGAATAAATAGATATGATAGGGATTTATATTATTGCATTATTTCTTACGACACCTTTTTAGGGATAAATTGTTGAAATTTGTAAGGACAAGTTGATATTTTAAAGGATAAGTTCTTAGAATTTGTAGGGATAACTTGTTAGGATTTTTAGGATATAGTTTTATTAGCACCAACTAATTACCATATTGTAAAATATTATAAATTAAAAATAAAAAATAGAAATAAAGAATCTTGTGTTACATTCTTTTATGGTAACGGATCCATAGAAAGGAAAAAGAAGAAATTTATCTCACACCATTCATTTAAGACAAGTTTATTTTTTGACTTAAGCAGTCAATGCCATTGTAGTTTATTTTAGTATAGTCAACATTGATGTTGTTGCATTATCAACAAAGGTTTTATCCTATGCTATATTTAGATCTATTTGATTTAAGAGATGGCATTTGGTGTTTTGAAATTTGGCATTTAGTGGTTTTATCCTCACTTGATAAATTGTTGCTTGTGACATTTAGAGTTCCACCAAGCTATGGTAAAGTGTAGCTTGGAGTTTTTCCATGTTTCTAGCTTGGGAAAAAGTGTTGGTTGGAGGTTGTTCACATTTTCAACTTGGAAAAAGTATTGGTTAGAGGTTTCTCATATTTCTAGCTTGGGCAAAGTGCATCTTGGATTTTTCCCAGGTTTTGAGCTTGGGTGGAGCAAATTGTAGTGTTTGGCATTTGTTGCTTTGTGTTTGGTGTTTAATTCATGTTGGGAATTTGATATTTATTGCTCAAGGTTATCATTAATGAAATAATTGCAAATTTTCAAACTCTAATTCTTTCTAATTTACAAAAAATAACTAGAAGAAATTATAGTATATGGAGCCATAAGATACTTGAGTATACATAATTGGAAAATATAGTACTTAAGAAAGAAGTTATCCCAAAAAATGATGTTTATGACTTCAAAAAGTAACATAGAGAAGCTTTGATGCTTCTCAAATTATCTACTACTGATAATTTAATTCTTAAGTTTGTAATGAAGATAATGTTGCAACATTGTGAACGATGTTATAAAATAAGTATCAGATATTTGAAACAATATGTGCTTTATGTTTAAAGAATCTCCTTTATTCTTCCTAGTTGGAAGGATGATCTATTTCTAATTATCTTATGCATATGAAGGATCTAAGAGATCACTTGATTATAATTTAGAAGATATATGATAATAAGGGTATGGTCATCATTATTTTGTGAGGTTTACCTCCATAATAGGAGTTTTTTGTTGAATCTTTGTATTTGCTTACTAAAACTCTAACTCTTAATTTTGAAAAGTGTGCATTTTTTACTTTTATAAAAATGTAGAAGACAAGTATTCACCTTGGGGAGTACAATGAGTGCATTTATCGCTAAAGCTAAACATAAAGGAAATTAAAATGCCAAACCCTCATCATATAATAATAAGAAAGGTAAAATTATAATATAAAGCAATCCCAAGTCATTATTTTTTACTATAGGAAGCTTGGCCATTTCAAATAGGTTTGCAATAAATTGAAGAATAAACATGATTAACAAGGAAAAATAAATAAATGTTACTAAGATACAAAATTGAGAAGATAAGTCTGTGTTTGTAACAACTCAAAGTTCATATGGTCAATTTGATTGAGTGGTACTTTGAATTTATAATATCCACACATTATACAAGTCAAAAAGATTGGTATATTTATTTCATTAAATATTTAAGTAAGAATGAGTTTATTTCACTTGGTTATGGTAGATCATACTTTAGTCAAAGGCGTTTAGTGTAACATCGAACAAAAATGTTTTATTCACCTTCAAGAATGTTTGGTATGTTCCTCTTATGAATAAAAATCTTCTATCCGTTAGTGAAATCACCATGAATTTTTATCTTCTTATGCATTTTTATAAAATTAAATGTGAGGTGATGCATGTGGGTAAAAAACAAGTTCATTCCTCTAGGTATAGGTGAGAAGGAGCTACACAAGTTATTTGATGACAAGTCTTCCAATTCATTTACCTTGGTAGTTGAATATAATAGTGTTGTTCTTTGGAATAAGAGGTTTGGTCACCTCAATTATAAGTATTTATCTTTTCTTGCTAACATGGTTCATGGGTTGCCATCCATTCAAGAATGATAGCATTTATGTGCAAGATGTCAACTTCAAAACTAGAGTCATCAAATATTCTATATGGATAAGTCTTTGTATGAACAAAGTGTTTTTTATTTAGTGCATATTGATTTGTGTGGTCCAATGAATACACCTTTAGTTTTTGGCATAAAATATTGTTTATTTATTATTGACGACTATTCAAAGAATATGTGGGTATACTTTCTCAATATAAATCTAAACGTTTTTCATACTCTCAAAATTTTAAGGCCCTCAAAAAGAAATAATTTGGAAAGCAAATAGAGATCTTAAGATCAAATGACGGAGGTAAATTTATCCAAAATAGTTTCAATATTTATGTAGATATGATGGTATACATAGGCGGTATAAAACACCTTACACTCCATAACAAAATAGGATAGTAGATATGAGGAATAAGACAATAATGGAGATGGTTAGATGCACAGAATATAGCCAAAATGTGTCATATTATTACTAGGTAGGAATAGTCAATATTGTAGTCTTCATTCTCAATAGGGGTCATATAAATCTTTGTAAAATATTACTTTAGAAAAAATGTGGTCTAAAAGAAAACCTTTGGTTAACCATTTTTGTATTTTTGGTTGTGTTATCTTTGTATTAATTAAAAAGGACAAAAGAACTAATCTAGATACCTGTAACGATCCTCCTCGCACAACCCTTAATAACAAATTGAATAGATGATTTTAACTTACCTTTTTCCTCAAAATATGGTACGACTAATGGTTTTATGTGAGCAAGACTAGGGATATTTCGTTGATTGATAGAATAATGGTTGAAATAAAAAGGGTAAGTGGGAAAGTGATGATTTGCTTCAGGAGTACATGGAAACTCGCACTTTGCATATCATATAGGTGCAATATAATTTGCATTATTGCATGAACCATGTTTTGATTATTTGTTGCTTGTTAAAATGAAAAGAGGTATGCATATGGTTTCATGTGACGATGATGATGGGAGTCACTTTTTACTTAGTTGTGCATATGTTTAATATTTGAAATTTAAAAAATAGAAATAATAAAAATTGATGAAATTTAAACTTTACAAGTTTAATAAAGAGTGGTTTTATTTTATTTGTGGCCTTTGACCCTGTGTTGCCATTATTATTATTGTTATTGTTTAAAAATATATAAAGTGAAATTGGATTTTTTGAGATGGCATGAGTGAATGTTATGTTTATTTTAGCATTTAAAAGATGTGTCTTCAATTATTATTAAGTGTTAAGGTAAAAGTAAAATACGGAAATTTCTATATTGTCTTGATGTTTCGATATGTGCACAACGTGGTTGTCCCAGCTCCATATCTATCAGGCATTGTGCATGAAATTGAGAGAGGAATTTCCCAAGTTTTTTGAATAGTGGAATGGGGAAAGGGAATAACTCACATTTAATTTTTGTAGCGAAGGAGAAGGGAGTAAAAAAGCAAGTTTTATTTCTAGTTGGATGATTGGGAACAAGTTTTGGTAGTAGACTGTATATGTTCTCTTGGTGAATATCTACGTGGGAAAGACGAGGAGGAACTATGCTATCATAACTTGGAAGTGAAAGCTAAAGGTTGGATGTTATGTTTTCTTTCTCCATGATATATGTGATACTATGGTGTAATATTTAAAAAAGGATGATTATTTATATTTTATAATGTTGAGAAGAATCATATTTTTTGCTTTGTGTTATAACAAAAGGAAAATGAATATGTATTGTGTATATTATGAACAATACAATGTTTGGTATGAGCATTGTTAATTTAAGAAATATAGAATTGGTTTGAATGATAACATAAAAGATATGCTTGACTGGGATTTGTATCTCTGTGTATTGTCAAAATACTAGATGTTCCAATGGGAAATTTTGATAGCTCTACCTGTGTCTTTGTGGGTATATATAGAATGTGAATTTTAGAACTCAAAGATATATGATCTAAGGAATGAAATTTATGTTCTTTTGCATGCATGCTTAATTGTTTGATGCAAAATACTTTAGTTTGAAAAGTAATTTTGTATGCATAATAGAGTGTATATAATATAGCTTTTGAGCCATATCTGATCCCTAGTATTGTCATTTGAGACCTTTGTTAGAATAAATATTCCTATTATTTGGAATATTAAATATCTCTAACATATAGGCATATTATTAATCTTGTTATAACAATATGCCAATTATTTAGAGATATTATGTTGGCTAACTTTAGCCAATGTGAGGTATTATTTATACAATAGCACCTAATGAAATATTTGTTGATTTTGAATACCTATAGTGGTATTAGAGCAGGACCCCTTCCTGCATGAAATCTTGAGGAAGGATTGCCTCCTTGGAAATTCTCCCCTCCCCCATTGGAGCAGCAACTCATGCTTTTCTTCTCAACAAGAATCACACTATGCTCTAACCATATGGTTTTACACCATTCATGGTTATCAGAAAAGATTCAGTTGATGGAGAAAAAGAGGAGTGATGTTTGAGTTAATCCAATGGAAAAATAGATAGGGCTACCGCCATAGCTTTGAAGCTTGGAGCCATATTTTTGGGCCACCTATTTTTATTATTTTATGAGAATATTACATAAATTTAATTAGGATTGTTGTCCAAATTTTATGCACTTGGGAATTTATTAAAAAAAAAATAGGTGCAGCCACTGGGACTTCCCAGGTGGTCACCCATCCTAATACTACTCCAAGAGCAATGCTTAATTTTGGAGTTTTAGTGCACTCAAGGCCACTACAACCAACAACGTTGGCTATTTCAAGTAGGGAGGCACATTGGATTTAAAGCAAAAATACACAATACCCTCACACACCACTAGTCAGGAACCATAGTAGTGTGTAGGCAGCAGTGCCATAGGCCCACATTACCATGAACATGCGGCGTCATAGGCTCGTAGAGTCTATAGCAGTAGCACTTGCTACACCTATGGGGTAGACCAATGCACCTTCAAATCTATACATAAACAGATCAAATTGATCTAGATATATGCCACCATTAAGAGCAAAAAAAAATTATCGTGAATCTTTATTTATAGGAGGCCGATTTGTTGCAAGTGCATACGAGGTATGTTTAAATATTAATCCAAAAGAAATCGAAAGCAACATGAGAAATATTTTATACATGATGACAGATCTAGATATGTTTTATCTCTATGCAGATCCGCCAAGCATGATATTGGCCAACACAAAGGATGAGGGTGTTGAGCTTGTGCTCGATATCCACGTGCTCCCTACACTCAGGGTGGGCTTCAAAATCAAAGTCACGATCGATAATTACTTGAAAACTATAGAAAAATATTGGTAACAACAAGATCAGTCGCATGATCATGTCATTGAAAGATATCATGAGATAAGTCGTTCATCAGGTGATGTATCCAAATCTGATGATGAAAGCAAATATGAAGAGTGTGGCGACCACCACTAGCTTTTGGATCGACAATCTCATGTAGATCTCGATCACTCATGAGAGATAGAGTGAAAAACCAAGGTAGTTTGTCCTTGCATAACGTCATGGGTACCTCCAATGTTTGTTACCAAGGTTTCATGCATCTTTATACTCAAATCATGTTTTTGATGTAGATCTTCTTGGTCCCATGCAGACTGAGAACAGATCACTCTATGTGTTAAGGTGGGATCACTCTATGTGTTAATTTGGGGACTCATTTCCTTTCATTAATTCCTCCTAAAGAAAAAGAGTGTCGCATTGAGGATGAAACTAAAGAATTCTTGAGAGAAATACAATACCAGTAGCCTCGCAGTGTGTGCAGTAAAAGAGTGGTGAGATATCACCTTTGTTTTGATCATGAATGACACATTGCTTGCATTAATTAATGTGTAGATCTAGAGAGAGAATGAATGGTGGTAATGCTACAATCAGCCAAGAAATACTTGCTACATCAATGGGGGAATCTTCCTGGAACTATTCTTCTACATAGAAAACCCTAGTTGGCATCAGATCCATCCCCGTTTACATGCATTATCCCACGTTGCAATTGGGCGGGCCCATGTAACCCATAAATTCACTTTTAAGTGGATGTAAAAGGTGGAGGCTTCATGAAAAATGATTTTTAAATCATTATAATATTTTCCTATAATGTGTAAATGCACTTGGAAGGGATGGAGGACACTTCATGAGCTTCTTATTCATAAGCTTCTTCTTTTTTTTCTATCCCATCCTCTATTTTAGGGATTTTAATGGCTCAATTTTTCTCAACATTGTTGTATGAAGTGCATTTTTGGTAGAGTTCGACACTTCTCAACCCTATAAGTGTACCTCATAAACACACTTAATGGCTCAAAAGTCTTGTAAAGGTGCACTTTCGATGTAGATTGACACTTGCATACATAATATGAGTTTCACCCTCAGGGGGGATAAATCTAACAACAAAGTGAACCTCATAAGTAGTGACATACTCTATCACACCTAGCGGATACAACGATTGGTTACCCATGCATACCGATAGGATGAGGTGGTCACAATAAGGACACTCCTAGTTGTTAAAGAAAAGTGAGGGAAATCTCACTTTTGCTTAAGTAATCATGAAGTACTTATTTTTGCATAGACCTAAAGGATGACTGAGAGGTAATCGACTAAGTGGAAGATCCAAAGGTAAAATGACCAAGAGGCAGATCAAGAGGTAGAAGACCCAGAGGCAAAATTATTGAGAGACAGACCCAGAGGTGATAGTCCTAGTGGTGGACCTAGAGGTATTTACCTAAGCAAGAGTAGCCAGCACCACGAGCTAGAGAAACTCAATCATGAACCAAGAGTTAAGAGCCAAAAGAGCAAAAGAGAAGAGTCTATGACATTATCCCAAATAATGGAATAAGGGGGGTGTTAGAATAAATATTCCTATTATTTGGAATATTAAATATCTCTAACGTATAGGCATATTGTTAATGTTGTTATAACAATATGCCAATTATTTAGAGATATTATGTTGGCTAACTTTAGCCAATGCGATGTATTATTTATACAATAGCACTTAATGAAATATTTGTTGATTTTGGGTGGCCTTTAATAAGCTAAAGGAAGGACTAAAGCCATACATGTTAGCATTCGAATCTGTAAGAATCTGGTCTTACAGATAACAATGCCCAAGAAGTCCTTGCAGTTGTGTTGAGTCAGATCATAGAAATTTTACTAGGAGATTGTAGATCGTAAAATTTGTGGACTTATTGTTGAAAATAAGTTTTGGAAAATGTATGACTTGTAGTTGAATCCGGTCTATAGTGCTGATGAAACCTACAACTAAAACTAGTATTATCAACTGTTGGAAAGTAAATTACTTTGTGTTAATATAATGCATGCCTTAGGGCTATAGAAGAAAAGGATTGAATCTGATGCTGGGTGATGCCCTTTGTAATTTAAATTTACCCCATCATAGTTGGGAAAGGAAATTTTGTAGACTAAAATTATATTTCAGAGTAAATGAACAAGAATATTTTCCAAATAAGATTGTAGTTGCAATGTTTATCTATTATATACCTTAATATAAAACCATGTATGGTGTTGTGCTTTTGGGGTATTTATGTTCTTTACGTAACATATATATTGTGAAAAATATTGATGTGTTATGGTTAATTTTACATAGTTTTGAATTATAGTATTGTCGGATATGTTTTCTAGAATGGCTTGTTGCTTAAAACGTAATGTATACAAGATTTTTGATGATTTTAGGTTAACAGGAGAACCAATGGCATCAATAGTTCATCGCCAATTTTTTATTTTTTGAAAGACAAGATAGGCAAATAATTGTTAATATCTCATCTAAGATTAATTGAATGAAATCTAAAATGATATTTGAAAATAGGGAAACTTTAAACGTAATGAGAAAACAAAGATGAGAATTTATATTATACCATTGTACCTATAAATTTTGGTAGAATTAAACTATTAACCCAAGTCACTTAATTGGTTGGAGTTGCCTTGCCACCTGGTAGTAGTGAAAATGAAACTTATATTGGTTAAAGTGGTTAAGCTTCAGTAAAGAGACCACCAATACAGTAGGGTTTACTCTGTCACTGTAATGAAAATTGATTATTGTAACCTATAGTGTTCCATACCAAAAATCACTGTGTTTCACATGAGAAGAAATTTGACCACTTCAAGTATAAATTTATATACACTATGGTGATATTATAATATAAAGTAAATAAATAAATGAAAACTTAGTTTGAATACATGAAACTTATACAGTGGATATACCCATTTGGATGTTTTAACTATACAACTAAGATGTGTGAAGACTTAGTTGTTCGTCCTCTTTGTGGATAGACTCAATAATTAGATAGAAATTTTAAAATTATGTCTTTGGAATGAACATGAATAGAATAATATTAAAAGTAAAAGCACTTTATTTTTCTTGGAGTATTTTGTTTTGTTTAACTATTTGTGAAGGTTCTACTGAAATGAAACAAAAAGTCATAGCTCAAATAGAGGATAGAATAATAAATATCATTAAGTAATAGAACTTGCAATACCACAACCTTGTAGGGTTTAACTATGATGTTGAAAATATTTTTAAAAGACGACACGAAATAGCACAAATGAAAACTTACAATTACATTAATCAAAAATATATTTATTTGCATGTATGTCTTTACAATTCGGTATTTAATACACACAATCCGTGTGAGTACTAAATATAATATAATACTAATCCCTATCACTCCTCCCCACTGAGGAAGCATGTGCCCCTAATGCACACAAGGGTGGAAGAGAAATATGGGTAGCTAAAGAGTGTCGAGTACAACCAAAAATACACTCTTGTTACAAAAATGAAGAACAAAATGATGAATTTGAACATGTCTTCATAAAACCAAAATCTAGCACTGGATTTGAGGCAGGCTCGAAAAACACTCTCTAATGACTATAAACACTACTATGTCGGTGGACAACTGAAATTGGTCCCTCGAAATGGTAAAAGAAAACAACAAATGATGACGGAAGGAGATGCAGTGGAATATTCTCAAACCACGTGCCAAAGAAAATTTAATTGTTGTGGTCTTTAATACAAGCGAGCATGCATTAAATTGGCTAAGCTCTGCATTAATTGTTATGGAAAATATTAAATTAAATTTAAAAATATTTAATTTAATTTAATTAATTCATGGTTAATTGTGGGCCGCTTGCATTAAATTATTGGTGGACTAGGACAATGGTCAAGTGGACAACATTCAACTTGCATTAAATTATTGGTGGACTGGGACAATGGTCAAGACTTAAGGTGGGATGACATGCATTTAATGGGTGGAGAAAAATTAAATTATATAATTTAATTTATGGTTGAAAATTGAATGTGGGTTTTAATGGAGTGGTTCAAGGGTGGAGAAAAATTAAATTATATTAAAAAAATAATATAATTTAATTTGTGGTCATTGAGGATGGAAGTGGGAAAATTAAAAAAGGGTTTTTAAAAATTAAATTAAAAATTAATTTAATTTAAGTTATGGAATGGTGGAGGCAAGGTTGCAGGTGGCAGAAGGAGACGAGTTCGATGGAAGGAGATAGGTTCGACAAAATTTATGGGCGGGTATAGGGCTGAGGTGGAGGTACATGTTATGCATGAAATATGGGGTAAAGATTATGGATAGCCAGCTAATGCTGGTTAATCTAATAAGGGAGTCAAATCCCTTATAAAATATACCTACTTTATCGATGCGAAAGATGTGAGATATTGCCCCCAAGTTGATTGGTGAAACCCAAACATCACAAACGCACCAAAAAATAAAGAGATGTCCAAAAATTAAATTGACACCGAAAAATGTAAAAACCTTAGTGGGATGATTAATTTTACCTATCGAAATCGTGTTGACGTGTTGGAAAACTCGGATGCGTGCCAAAAAATGTTGTGTTATTATCGAAAACATGCAGGTGATATCCACTTGTGCCCAAAACTCCATGGTTGGATGTGTGAAAGTAAAAAGTGGTTGGAAAATTTGGATTGATCACCAGATTAGGATTGAAGGTTGTCTTGGACATGGTGTGCAGTGTTGAAACATCATAGAAAAATGATGAAGATGGCATCACCGAAGGGTTGAAAGGATTTTCATCATTGTAGAGTGCACGATTGGATGGAGTCACCAAAAATAATCTATAACCTAAGGATGGGTGTGAGCCGTGACATCGGATGTGATGCCTACACTGAAAATATGGAAACTATCATGAATAAATTACAGTGGATGTCAAGAATGACATTGATTGTTGGAAGATGCATTCAAAAACTAGGCTCGATATTTCATCATACGGAGTTGTACGTATCACCAAAGAATATGCAAGAGCAATGTATCACTAGAGAATACAAAAGTAGAGGTGGATATGTGCAAAGCTACGGGGAACTCGTTGTATCACATTAGTTCACGAGTGGAATGGGGATGTCCTTCGTAGGGTCGGCCAAAAACTGTCCTACATAGTTGATAGTGATGTCGAAATTGGGCAGCAACATAGTGCGTATAGATCAGAGTGGCACAATAGTGGCGTTCACTGGACGTGTAGGAAAATAGTGAAAAGAATCATTGGAGAAGGCATGGATTTGTTTTGAAATAATGGAATGAAGAGAACGGAACACTCTAGATCACTCATGACGAGCGGAAGCAATGGCATAGAAGCCAAAAATATTCCAAAACCTGTAATGGGCACTTCCAAAAAGATATTTTGTTGCCTGGAATCAAAGAGTCACACATGAAAATTGTAGATGGATGTTGAGAATTATCGAGCGGTCAGGGAGAAAATGAATGCCTTGTAAGCAATGCTAAAAATAGGCCAAATGCCTGGAACAACTCTAGAATGACGAGATCAGTAATAGATCATGGTGTATTGTCAACAAAAGGGTTCCAGAAGATTGCGAAACTATAACAAAGATTGTGCTCCAAAAAAAAATATGATATCATCAGATCCATGCTAAAAAAATAAGGCAAAATGATCATTGCATGATTGAGTTGCATGAAGCCGACGAGGGTGGCGGTAATGGTGAGTTATGTCGTAATACATTGGATCAGGCTAAAGGTTGCTTTAAAACTACATATCGATGGCAAAAATTATAGGAGGAACTGCAATGGCTTTGGAAGTGCTTGGATCTGCATCAAGAGCTTCAAAGGAACTTGAATCTACATCTAGAGCCACATCGTCTAGTGGAAAGACACTGGGAATCTCACCCAAAGACCTTGGTTCGACTCCAGGTGTGGCTACAACTTCTTTTTCTAGATCAGGGGTATAATTTTGATCTTCTTCGATGAGATCTTCTGTAGGAATGAGATCATCAATAGGAGGTTCTTCAGCAATATTAGCGAGGATTTCATAGATAAATTGCTAAAAATTGACAACCATTGTTGCATGGAATTGTTGAAGTGCAACCATTTTTGCATGGAGTAGTTGAAGTTGTACGGTGAATTCAACAAGAAAAATGGTCAACATTGTGAATGATGATCACGAGATGAAGGTCGGAGTTAGAGGGACCCAACTAGCTGAGGATCAAAATCAAAGGGACCCCAGTTGAGAGATTTTATGAATGGAAATGCTCGAAGATGTCTACGAAAGGAAAGAATGTTCACCTAAAGATAAAAATCACTAGTGGTTTTCTTGTTCCTCTTTTGAACTAGACTGGTCTAGAGGAAGAGGATACTCACCTATCCAACGCTCAACTCTGATACCAATGATGTGGGAAACACTCTTAAAAGATAACACAAAATGGCACAAATGAAAACTTACAATTACATTAATCAAAAACATATTTATAGGTATGTTTACCTTTACAATTCGGTATTTAATACACATGATCTATGTGAGTATTAAATACAATACAATACTAATTTCTATCAAAATAGAGCTTTATTAGGGTTTTATTCTTGCTATATTAAAATAGGATAATAACCCTTTTATGAATTCTTAGTATAATTCTTCAAGGAGAAATATCCTAAAAAGGAAAAGTAAGAATAATCATCGTGAATGATTATTTGAATATACAGATACACCCAATGCAGTTAAGGTGTAGGTATGCACACAATGATTCTCAAGAGAAAATGTAGTCTGATAGAATCAATCAAAATAATTGACTTGGTCAAAACTGGTAAGGAGAGGTGTAATGGGATGCCACCTCCAGGTTGCTACTCTAGTAGTACTATGATAAGTCCTATATTCGTTTAACTTAGCTAGTTTAGCCATGTTGTTTGCTATGATATAAACACTCATGAGTTATAATGGAAATTAGTGACCAGGTCCAAGGTCAAGGTATTGACATGGCTCTAGCTAACTCCAAGTAGTGGACAATCAACTAGACACTACATAGATGTACACTAATCCCTTTACATACATCTATTAGAACAAGTTGATTGGTTAGTCAAAGTTTCAATATGATAAGGGATGGGAAAGGATGTGTCCCCCCTCTAGGTATTATGAGCCCTAGAGGATAACTCTAGTTGTGGTTCGACCCTCATTCTAGAACAAGTGGACATTAAATGATACATGTCAATTCCACATAATGGTCTCTTTTATGGGATTTGGCCAATCTCATCCACTTGGGTGGCTATCTACAGAATTCTATAAACCCAAAAATGGTATGGTATGTATGTAGTAATTAAAAGTAGATTGATAAAATTCATTGGGTGAAACATAATGGTTGTAAACATGGAATCACTCTTAGAGTTTAACAATGAACTTAAATGAGAAAAAAAACTTGAGAAAATGCTTGGTTTGTTTTGTAGTACAACTAGGTGATCAGACTTGGGTTGTTACATGTGGTATCAGAGAAAAATATACCTTAAGTTGTAGACTCTAATTAAATATTTTTTTAGATCAATGTAAAACTATCAACTCACTTATTTCACCTACAGGTCAAATGACACGAATTTTGTGAGGTGGGTCTTCAAGAAATCCTATAGGAGGCAAGGAGGAAGAAGCTACCAAAATACTTGTAAGAGGACCAAGAACATGAATAAGGAGAGAAGGTCCTCAATTGGAAATAAGGATTAAACAGTTGAATGAGCCTCAACCAAATGATCCTAGTAGGGAGTAAGGAAACCTTGCAAAGGTTGTGCAACTATTACAAACTTATATGGAGCAACAAAAGGAATAAATGGCCCAACAAAAAACTCACATGGCCCAACAACAAGAGTTTATTGTTCAACAATAGAAATTCATAGAAGACTTGACTAGGGTAAGAGAAACTGGAGGAGGTAGGGGCACACCTAGTGAACCTACAAGATCCAACATTGGTAGGGCTAGAGTGAGTGTAGAGTTGGATAGGATTTTAAAGAAGGTTGTAATATTCAATTTTAAGAAGAAAGGTGATGGTAATGCAGCAGAGAATTGGCTAAGTAAGTTAGAGTCATACTTTTCCTTAATAGATTTGTCATCTGAATCTAAAATTGCATTGGCAGTTATGAACATGATTGAAGTAGCCCTATATTGGTGTAATTCCTATAAGAAATGACATGATATTTAAGCTGTAGACCTCAAGTGGGAGTATTTCATTAAGGAATTTAGGAATATATTCCTAACCAAGTAATATTATGGGGAAAATTTTTTTGAGTTTACTAATCTATGGCAAGAAACTATGTTAGTGTGAGATTATCATCAAAAGTATATTCAACTACTAAAATATGCATCCCAATATGAAAGTAACGAAGATATGAAAGTACAAAAATTCATTATGGTATTTCATCCTAACATCATGATGGTGGTGAATATGCACAACCTTGTAGATCTTCCTACTACTTTGACTTAGAACAAAAAGAATAAGTAAACCAAGAGACAAGAAAAGCATACTTTAATTATCAAAAGCTATCTAAAAAGAAAAAATATGAGCTCTGGAAGTGAAAGAATGTTGGGTTTATGAAGTGGGAAAAATAATAAAACAAGAAACCTAAAGGAGAAGATCATAATAGATAGGGAGGCAAAAATAGAACTAATTTTTAGAATAATAAGTTTAGGAGGGATGGCAAAGAGTTTCCCAAAAGACATGATTAGAGACTAGCAAATCAGGAGAAGGCAAGAGAAACTGTACCATAGTTCAGGAACAATAATACTAACAGAGAAAATAGAGCTCCTCCAAGCGGATGTTATATATGCTAAGAAGCTCATTATGCTAATAAGTATCTCCATAGAGCTGATCTTCGTCAAAAAGCTCCATAAGAAACCACACATATGATCTTTGCAGTGAAAAGTAGTCCCATACTTGATGGTCAAGTTATTCCTTTATTATTAAATGGAAAAACATTTGACACAGATGTGCATATTTTGATAGATAGTGGATCAACTGATAACTTTATTTCCACTAGATTAGTGAGGGATATACTTGAAAGACTTGGGTTTTTGGCTAATGGTTGGAAGGCAGAGTACGGGTCAAGGCAAACCTACCAATTTGACCAATGTCTATTTTATCCTCTCATATTTTTACCACAAGGAAAAACTAATTTACATTTTTATGTGGCACCTTTGCATGTCTTTGACATCATTCTTGGTGTTTATTGGTTAAAAGCCCATACGGTTCTTCTAAATTTTGAGGAAATATGGGTAGAATTCATGGATGAGTCTAATCAAAGGATTAGAATTCATTGTGATCATGGTGTAATTAAGACACATTTATTGTTTGCAATGTAGATAAAGAAATTCATTAGGAATAAGGGAATAATTTTTGTAGTTAAAATGAATAAGAAAGAAGAGATTAAAGTGGAATCTGACCATTTTCTATAAGTATCCTATTTTGAGAGAATTCAAGGATGTATTTCTAGAGGACCCTCCAGGGTTACCTCCTCAAAGGGAGTTTGATTTTTCTATTGATTTGTTGCCTATAGTTGTACCCATTGCAAGGATATGTATATAATGACTCTCATTGAGCTACAAGAGCTCAAGACACAACTTCAGGATTTTTTGGAGAAAGTGCTAATCAAGCCTAGTGTGTCATCATGGGGAGCTCCTATCTTGTTTGTTATGAAGAAATATGATACCTTGAGGATGTCTATAGATTACCAGATGTTGAATAAGGTTACTATCAAAAATAGGTATTTATTACCTAGAATTGATGACCTCTTTGATTATCTAAAAGGAGAAACCATCTTCTCGAAGATTGATCTAAGGTTTGGTCACCATCAGTTAAGAATTTGAGAAGAATACACTTCTAAAAGAACTTTTAGAACAAGTTATGGATATTTTTAGTTTACAGTCCTACCTTTTGGGCTAACTAATACCCCAACCACATTCATGAATCTCATGAATAGCATTTTTAGAGAACAATTGGACAAGTTTGTGCTCATGTTTTTTGATGACATATTGATCTATTCCAAGAACAATGAGGAACATGATCAACATATGAGAATTTTGCTTGATATTATTAGAAATAATTAGTTATATAGAAATTTATCAAAGTATGAATTATACACTCCACAATAACAGTATTTGGGACATATTGTCTCTGTTGAGGGGATTGCAATCAATCCCAAGAAAGTAGAAGTAATTATTGACTTGTTTGCACCTACTAATGTGATTGAGGTGCAAAGTTTTATGGGAATTGCAAGCTATTATAGGCGATTTGTCATAGGGTTCTCAAAAATTGCCCAACCTATCACAAACCTACAAAAGAAAGGGAAAGCCTTTAAATTGATAGAGGAGTGCGAAGAGGCTTTTCGAATTTTGAAAGAAATATTGATAGTCACACCAATTTTGCAATTACTTGATCCTAATAAGAGGTTTAAAATATGTATTGACGCATTAATTGAAGTATTAGGAGCGATTTTGACCAAGATGATGTGGTTATTACTTTTGAGTAAAGGAAAATTAAGAGGCATGACGTGAATTATGCCACTCATGACTTGGAGTTGGTAGTTTTTGTACATGCCCTTAAGATTTGGAGGTACTATTTGTTGGGAAAATCATTTGAATTGAAGATAGATCACCAGAGTTTAAGATACATATTTACTCAACCCTTATTGGATTCCAGGCAATGACGTTGGATGGAGTTTTTAGCTAAGTATGATTTTGATATTGAGTATATTAAGGGTAAAGAAGATAATGTTGTTGATACTCTTAGTAGAAGAGGGCGCATTGCTACAATCACAAAAAAATTATTATGATTTTTTGTATCAGATTAAATATCTGCAATAGAAATATGATTTTTTCTAGTCATGTAATACTCAAAATGAGCAAGAACTTGGAAAGGATTCAGGATTTGTGTATAAATGTGACGTGTTGTACTATAAGGATAGGTTGGTTTTTCCTAATACAGGTGTATTGAGAGAAAAAATCCTTAAGAAATCACACACTACTTATTTTATGCATCTTGGAGGGGTAAAGCTGCACGAGAGCTTGAGAAAAGGCTACTACTAGCTAGGCATGAAAAATGATATCACTAATTATGTGGCTAGGTTCTTGGAGTTACAGAGAGTGAAAGCAAAACATTTGCATCCAATGGATAGGCTATACCCACATGAGATACCTATGCAAAAAATACAGGTGGTATCAATGGATTTTATAATGGGCTTGCCTAAAACAAGGTTTAGACATGATGCAATTTTGGTGGTTGTGAATAAGTTAACTAAGGTTGTGTAGACACATAAAATGCATCATGTTGAGGGAAACTACTCATATGGACATGCTACAAAACCATATGAAGGATCTTGGACAGACTCCAAGATAGAGCAGTGGTTCTAACCACTCAATTTAGGTATTTTGGCCTAAGTAGTCTGAACCGCAGCCCAGACCTATGGTCTCTAGTCTAAACCATGGTTGACACCTATGGTCTATAGTTTGGACCATAGTTGTGACCTACGGTCTTAACTAGAGTTTAGTTAGACCTTCCATCCTAGCCAAATCAGTTGGAATGGCCAAGATATCTAGAAGGAGGCAGTTGAAGTACAAAAGATTCCAAAGGCTTCCATCCCAACTGTCCTAACCAAACTTCTTGGTATTGGCTTATCCATGAAGCCACCACTAGACCTAGGGGCATGCTATAAATACCCCCTCCAAATAGGGAGAAAAGAGAGAGAGTTAATTGATCAAGAGAGCAGCAAAGCCCTATTAAATTGCATACTGACTTTGTGCATTTGAGAGCCCATTTGCTATCCACCTAAAGAACGATTAGCCATGGATGCCCTAGGTTCCTATGAGGATCAAGAAACACAAATCCAAGAAAACAAAAGCCCTTCACAGTGATTTGATTGCCAAATTTGTCAGAGGACAACAAAGGTGATCCTTGAACATCAATTTGGACAAGGAGATCAAGCCCAATGCCCCTAATTCTGAGGGTAAACATATCAAAGGTCAAATCATGACTATCAGCTGTGGTTTATAGTGTAGACCACCCATCATAGCTATGGTTTGCAATAGGTTAATGATCACATTACTTGCTTTGCTTTTGATCGAATAGATTAGTTATATTAGTCTTTTCATAGGTTTAATTCCATTTTAGAGAAACTCTTACCATAGAAATTAGACATTTCATGCATTGTATTAAGTAGGATTAAATTGGATATTTTATGCCATTTATTGTTCCTAATTTTATATTTGATCCATGCATCATTTGCTTATTCATGTCCTTCATGTTGTAGCATAATTATTAATTTAATTAGAATAGTTTAAAGTCTTTCTTTATGATTTCTTGTTTTACTAGTTTAATGGCACTTACATGCATATTCCCTTAAAGGGCCTCATCATGAGAGGCTATAAATATTTTTAATCATGTGTTGTTGTTTCTTGTTCATAGAGAGATAGGTGCAAGAGGAGCTTATGTCATAATCCTTCCACATCACGAAGAAGTGGGTTCGTTCCACCCCAAGGTAGTTTGTGACTAATAAACAGAGCACCATAAGTGCGCCTACCCTATTGAGGGCATTGGCAATTGTAATATCAGTATCATATTTCAAGTGACCATAAGAGGGAATTTTTGTAATCAAAATGCATTCAAATATTAATACGAGAAACCTTACATACTTTTTTTCTATTCAATTTATGTACTTGTGTGAATCTTTATGCTTTTATGATGGTATAGATCAATGCAGTAGCTAGGTGCACACTCTGTGGTTAGGTCATATGGCGATCACGGTGGAACCCCATAATTTTAGCCCTGAGTTCTGACTTTTCTTGGTTGTTTCTTATATCAGGTGCTAACTGTAGCTTTCAATTGCAGTTATTTTTTGGCCCATGGTTGTAACCTGTGATCACCACTACAGCTTGCAGATCGGACCTACGATTTACAGAGGAAAAGATAGACAGCAGGAAACTCAGTGGGTAGTAGAGCAGGAGCTAAGGTAGGCCCCAATTTCACTATCTATTTTGAATATTCTACTCTGTATCTTTCCAGAAAGCATCAAACCGTTGCAAACTAGGAACTCAAATAAAAAAGGGTCAATGAACAAGTCCTAGTTTATTTTCATTTTCCTTTCATTAGAAAGGCATTGTTGGGAATAACGGACCTTTGAGTGTAGTCCACCCCTAAATACAATGACCTTGATAGATATGGCATGTCGTTTGCATGCTTGAGGCCCAATTAGTGGCCATGTCATTGTAATTGCATCGTCAAAATATCATATAGGACATTAGAAAGCACTCTTTCTAAATTTGAAATGTTCCTTTCTTTTCATGCATATCATGTAGGAATGATCATTATGCTCTTTTATGCATTTGTCATTTTTGGAAAGTAAAAGGAACTACACACACCACCTGGCACTTAAACACTAGAGAGTTGGGCTTCATATCCAACCACTAGTAGGGTTCAATGATGGTGGGCGTAACTTCCATACGTTGGCCCAAATCCCATGTACCATGTGTTACTAGGCCATACTGGGTCCAAGATCCTTTTGTACCCTAAAAAATTTGCATATACTCCTCTTCGAAGGGTATGACGTTGATTGGGGGAAAATGGGTGAGGAACTGGGAGGACCTGTGCCCCCTGACCATGTGTGGGCTTCACTTCCACACATTATAGGTTGGTTTATGTGACTTGGGTTTCATCGCCAAGTTGTCAAGTTGTGGGTATACAGGTGAAACCCAATTTAACTGGAGAGGCAGCATATTGAAGATGAAAATATTCAAGCGCAAAGGCTCCTACGATAGAGATTATATGAGCAACACATGCACGAGGAGTTTTAGCTCAGAAGGAGCGCATAGAGTAGGGGGATCGGTTAGCCAAGGCTGGCCTATACCCTCTAGAGGAGCATAGAGAGTGTGTGCATAAGAGGGTTGTGTCCCTAGCCGATATGCACAAGGATCATAGAGACTCTCATACTCATGTCAGTTCCTAACAGAGGGAGCGACTGTTGTCACTCAATGATCTTAGACAGAGGCAGCATGAACATGTAGATGTAGACATATACGATCAGGGGTATCCTGAGAGTTACCGAGTTGAGGAGGAGGAAGAACCAGGTCCTCCACCTCCCCCAAAGAAGAAATTACCTCCTAGACCACCTTCACATCAGCTTAGGGAGGAGGACTTTTTGTCTTCTAAGGCGTACAATGTTTTGGTCGATAAGGTCAAAGCAATAGAGAGGCAAGGTGTGGCTATGCAAAAGCCAACACTGAGGAAGATACACAATGAACCTCTAGACCCCTCGGTGCCTATGCCTCCATATCCTAAGCATTTTGATATGCCCAGATTAGAAAAATTCAAGGGTGATGAGGATGCCCAAGAGCATGTCACAAGTTTTTTGGATGCCTATTTCCAGATAGAGAGTCAAGATGTCTTGTTTTTGCGTACTTTCATTACGACACTCTTTGGTCCAACTCGAGAGTGGTTCAACCAGCTAAATAAATACAGTATTATTGGTTTCGAGCAGCTAGTTGATGAATTTCTTGAACGCTACTCATTTGGCATCAAGAAACAGGCCAACCTTTTCGATTCAACGATGAGCCCATCAAGCAATATGGAAAGAGATGGCATAGAATAATGGCAAAGCTACCATTCCCTATTCCTACAACCAAACTGACCTAAATGTTCACAAAGAGTTGTGCCAAGCACATCTCACTACTGTTGCAACTGTAGCAGTACCCTACATTTGAGGAAGTTGTGGTGCAAGCCAGGGTGATCGAGGACATCAAGTTGCAAGAAGGCAACTTGAAGCTCAAGACCAAGAAATAAGGGTTTAAAAAGAGTACTATGAAGCAACAGGGCAAGTAGGCCCATGTAAATCAAGTAGTACTAAATCTTGGAGGAGAGGACAAGGGACAACAAAAGCCTAATTATCAGGCTCAACCTCCTCTTGCATGTTATGAGACACGCAAGAACAACTATAAGGGAAAAAATAGAGAAGAGCACCCACCTCACCAGTTCACACCTCTAACGGAATCGATGACTTCAATTTTCCATCAATTGTGTGAGGCCAAGGCCATACGATTTCTTGAGGTCAAATTAGTAGATCCGAATGTGCAAAAGTCAAAGTGGCATAAAGATGGTCTATTCTACATATTCCATAGAGTGAAAGGCCATGACATCAAGACATGTTGGTCCTTCAAACATATTATGCAGAACATTATAGAAAAAGGAGAGCTTGTCATACCATGCAATCCATAGGTGCCCGATAATAAAAACATGGGGATTTTCAAGAATCCACTACCTAATCATGAGGTACCTCGTAACAATGCCGACCAGGTCAATCAAGTGAGAATCAAACCACCTACCTAGGGGTTCGTAGGCATGGTCAATATTGTTACTAGACATGGGAGGTACGATCAACCGAATCAACCTCATGCTCCCATTAGAGTACAAGCTATGTTGGATCAACGACCAACTCAGAACATTCCAGGCCCACCAACTAGACCGGTGGTGACCATAAGGAGTAGGTTAGTTTAGAACCTGTAGACAACTCCTATGAAGTTGTCAATATATGAGCTTATTCAGCAGTCCCCTAGACACAGGGAGACTCTTATGGACATTCTGAGGTCCATTGAGGTACAGTCCCAAGATGCGCACACATTTACAAATTTTGTGGGACATGTACAATAGTGTCAGGAACCCATGATACAATTTTATGATCATGAAGTGAAGATGGTTCCTACTATTATAGCTGACCCGCCACTACATATTATCGTGTGTGTTAACCACATGCCTTTCAAAAGGGTCTTGATCGACACTAGGTCCTCGATCAATATAATTATGACCAAGGCATTGAGCCATCTCAAGTTACCCAAATCACACATTGTGCCTACCACCTTTACGTTGAGAGCATTTAACGATGCACTATGCTCGATGGTTGGTACAATTGTTCTACCTATTTAGGTGGGAATCAAGACCATATTTGTGATGTGTCACGTGATAGAGGGTGCCATGTAGTGCAACATTCTGCTCGGAAGGCCTTGGATTCATGAAATGTGTTGCATCCCCTCTATCTTGCATCAATGCGTGAAGTACATTCACAAGGAATAGGTTCACATAGTGTCCTCGGATGAAGAACCATTCAAGTTCATGAACCTAGCAAATTTGCTTGGGGGTTTTGTACTCCCATCAATGCACTTGGATATTTGACTTGTTTCATCAGTTAATATTCCAATAGGCAAACCAGTAGCCCATGCTCAATGATCAACATTTGTGTCACACAGATCTAAGCATACGACTGCAACTTCTCTAAAACTAATTGCATCGACAATGCATCCGCAAGTCGAGAAGCTAAAAGTGAAATTGGGTGAGAAAATAGAAAATCATATACCCATAATAGTCGCCAGTGAGACTCCCACTCCTATGGATGTGGAAGAACCTCAAGAAAAAGTTGAGGAGGCACCTCAACCTACTTCATCTGCATCTTCAACAAGGTCATCTACACTACAGGTGACCGTTCATCTGGGTAGCACAGGGTTGGGTGAGTATCTTGTGCAAAATATTACTTTCGGACCTATCCTAAAAATTGCATAAGAGATGGGTCGATCACATGCCCATCGATTTTTGATTGGATCTGTAGTGTCGTTGGGTGAGCCACCCAACCAAACAAACTTCATCTACATAGGGCTGGATCAAGCACCCACCATAATTTCCATAGATGAGGATGATGATGAGCCATTCACTATGAATGTGCGCTATCTATCCAACCCGGAATACGCCATGCACATTTTTGAGTCATATCATTGGCATGGACATGACCTTGGTCTTTTCAAACAAGGATGTAGGACTCCGTTCGAACCTCATTATCAGTTAGATACTGATAGGTTTGGATTAGGGTTATAGGTACAGGATCATGATGATTTGCTTATTGCATCCTTAGATCGCATGTACCTAAGTCTAGGGGATGATGTGGATTTTAATCCATACCACCCTAATCCTTCCAGCTATTGGAGGACTTGCTAGATGGTATCATTTGTTGCCATAGGGAAACCTGATTCATATCATGATGGGCCCTTAGAGGACAACCCTAGAGGCAACATGGGTAACCAAATCCATAGTGCTATCGATGATACCGGTATGCTGGGGCATAACCCCACTACTATAGGCGATCTCAAGTTAGGAGATCTTTGTGACGATGATGGAGAGGAGTCCACCTCTGAAATGAGTGGACCTAGTTATGATGCAGATGATGAGTCCTCAAATGATGATCAATATGAGGAGGAAATCGAGCCGACCTTTCTAGGTTTGGTGTTTATACACCATCTACTACCTATGGAATGAGTGGAAGAGACGAACGAGCACTTCATAGTCGATAGTGATTATAAATATGAAACAAAGGAGGCTAACTTAAAGCCTCATCTAGCTAACCTCCCACTGTGCATAGACACAATAGAGTGGCCCATCAATGGTAGTGACCATAGTGATGAAGATGAGAGGACCGATTCTAGGCTTGTGTATCCACAATATCTATTGCCTAGGGAATCAGAGCATGTTATGGAGGAAGTACCTCCCAACACTAAGTGCTATGAGGAAGAAGTAGTGCTAGTTTATGTGGCAGTATCATATATACGATCATTCTATCGAATTTATCTGGATAGTGATGATAGCGATCGCAAAATCAGATACATGGGGCCACATCTGGTAGATCACCCCTTAGAGGAAGGGGGAAATGATAGATTGTATTTGTATAGTGATGATGAGGATTCGGTGGAGATGGCCTATTTGGGACCTCATCACTTACATAATAGGCCTCCACCTCAAGGTCCCCCACCTATTACAGCTGTAGGTTTGCATCGAGAGATTAATCTCCATCACAGATTGAGGGAAAGAAGAGAGCTCAAAGAAAGGTATCAAAAACTCTTTCCCCATCTACCTACGTACGCAGAGATCCTTGAGGTGAGATATCCCATTTTATAGCTAGTGCATCAGGAGGATCCAGTTATACGGGCATCCCACAGAGAGGATCCATTTGTGCTCGTACCATCCGAACCAGATCTTGGGTACAGAAGCTATGCTTCAAAGATAGAGTTTTGTCTGTGTGGTTTCGGAGATCAATTCCATTCCATCAACATGGTCTCCATGGATTTGACCACTCCACTTTGCAATCCAGTAGATCCGTTCAAACTGCTACATCTAAACTTGGATGCTATCAATTGGGATCGCACTGACTCACCGGTCCATCCTGAAGATTTTTTCCCTAATGAAGAATTGTTGCAACCATTTCATTTTGCACCGGGCTGCACTCATGATGTTTATCATGCTGAGGGTGCTTCCCATGAGGAACATGTGAACCCAACTGATGAAATCCATCTGATTCCTACGTCTCACCAGCTTGAGGAAGGATCACATATGTCAGTAGAGAAAACCTTTGATGTGGATATCAGTAAATATCCCACCGATCCAAATAAGGTTATATTTGGAGAGAGTCTCACTCCTAATGAGCATGATAGCATCATACCTCTACTCAAAGAGAGACCTGATCTCTTTTCTTGGACTTACAAAGACATTTCGGGTCTAGATCTAAAATTGGTTACTCATAACCTTTCGCTAGATCTTTCGAAGAAGCCAATTAAACAAAAACTCAGAAAAATACATCCAACAATAGCCTTAATGGTGAAATATGAGTTGCAAAAGTTGTTGGACGTAGAGTTCATCATCTCCATCTATTATCTAGAATGGGTGTCCAATATGGTGCCCATAGGAAATCCAGATGGAAGGGTCTGTATTTGTACGGATTTTAGAGATCTCAATAAGGCAACACCCAAAAATTCATTTTCATTGCCAAATATTGATGCTCTGGTAGATGCTACTGCAGGTCACGAAATGCTCTCCCTTATGGACGGTTTTGCTGGATACAATCAGATTCGGATAAAACCTAAAGATCAGCATAAAACCATGTTTATAACACCATGGGGGATATTTTGCTACAAAGTTATGCCATTCGGTCTTAAAAATGTTGGTGCCACATATCAGTGGGCTATGACATATATCTTTCATGACTACATGCATAAAAATCTTAGAATATTATATCGATGACTTACTAGTTAAGTCATTGCTACGAGCAGAGCATGCGGAGGTCTTAAGGAAGGTCTTCGATCACCTTATAGAGCATAATGTCAGGTTGAATCCTAAGAAGTGTGTATTTGGTGTAACTTTAGGTAAACTCTTGGGATTCATAATTTCTAAATGAGGCATCAAAGTAGACCCAAAAAAGGTCATGGCTATTCTAGATATGCATCCTCCCACTAATATCAAAGAAATAAGAAGCCTTCCAGGCAAAGTAGCATCCATAAAGTGATTCATAACTCAATTATCAGATAAATTTCAACCCATGAATTGACTACTACACAAGGGGGTCCCATTTTATTGGGACGAGGACTACCAAGTAGCCTTTGCTGAGATTAAGCAATACTTGGAAACATCACTAGTACTAGCTCCACCAAGGCTAGATGAGCCTTTTCTACTATATATATCGACAACCGACTTTGCATTAGGGACCATGTTAGCCCAAAATAACATGCAAGGCAAAGAGCAAGTCGTATATTACATCAGTCACACCTTGGTGAGTTATGAGTTAGGATATGCATATGTTGAGAAGCTTTGTTTAGTAGTGGTGTTCGCTACCAAGAAATTGTGGCATTACATGCTAAGTCATATGACATATGTTATATCAAAATAGAATCCTTTGTAGTATATGATGAGCAAGACATATCATAACACACGTACTGCAAAGTGCATCATGTTATTGATAGAATTCAATTTGCAATTCATCAGCCAAAATTCCATCAAGGGATAAGTCATAGTTGATCAGTTGGCTGAGGCACCACTATCTAACAATAAACCTCTAACCATTGAGCTTCTAGATGATGCGGTCTTCATAATATCTGAAGCTCCCGAACCCGAGGAACCAGAGAATAATGTTGATATGACATTTTTCTTCGACGGTTCGAAGTGTGAGCAAGGGGTGGTGCAAAAATAGTGTTTTTCATGCCACAAGGAGCTCCAATGCCCTTGTCGTTCAAGTTAGACTTTTTGTGCACCAACAATAATGTTGAGTATGAAGCCCTACTTTTGGGCCTCCACGTAGCCATCACCATGGGTATTAAAATATTGAACATTTTTGGTGATTCTCTACTCATAGTTAACCAGGTTAAGGGGCTCTTTTAGTGTTGATGTCCCGTATTGAAAGCCTACAAAGATCTTGTTGCCACTTATCTAGCTAAATTTGAATGGTATGACATCGAGGCAATCCCTCATTCATAAAATAGGTTCACAGACACCATGGCATCTTTGGGGTCCTTGATCCCTCAAAATTCATCTGCTGATTTTACTACCATCCATGTTAGAATGCTCTCACACCCAGCAGTGGAGCATGCAACCTTTGATAACAAAGAGTTAGTCAACATGATTATCATGGAACCAACAGCTGATTGGTTCCATAGAGTGGAAGACTTTCTTAAGTAGGCATCCTCGAAGTCATTGACTTCTCAGAGTCCTACGGGGAGTGGTACTACCATTCACCATAAGGTTGTTTCCCAGTCTGCATTTGCAAAGTTAAATACATAGGGGGAGCAGGTCATCTTAGCAGTCGAAGCTGAGGCTTGTCAAAGCTAGATGTTACAAATCCAAGACTTCCTAAAACTTGGTATGATCCCAGAGGGATTTTTGCATGTCACAAGATGCACATTTAAATAGAAAGCAACTAAGTATGTCTTTATAGGATACATTTTGTACCAACGTAGCCACGAAGGAGTTCTCCTTCAATGTCTTGAGCCCTAGGAGTCATCTTGGGCAATTTCAGAAGCTCACGATGGTACGTGCGATGGCCATTTCAATGGTATGGCTATCATCAAACGCATCCTTCGCATGGGTTACTAATGGCCCACTATGTAGAAGGATTGCAATATGTATGTCAAGAAATGCGTTAAATTTCAACATCATTCTAATCTTATGCACTTTCCATCACAGGCCTTATAGCCCATTTAGGCGGCTTGGCCATTTGCTCAGTGGGGACTAGATCTTATTGGCAAGATTTCTCCTCCATCGTCAGGTCGACATATATTCATTATCATGGCTACTAAGTATTTTACAAAATGGGTGGAAACCATTCCCTTTACAATGACCACTGGAGCTCACATCACATAATTTATTCTTGAGCATATCATATGTCATTTTGGGATACCATCCAAAATAATTTTGGATAATGGAACTTTTTTTAAGAACAAAACTGTGCGGGCTTTAGCATCTAAATACCACATTAAACATATTTTTGTAACTCCATACTATCCACAAGAAAATGGGCAAGCTGAGGCCTCAAACAAGACTATGGTAGCCATCTTGAAAAAGACAGTGCAAGAACACCACAAGGATTGGCATATATAGCTACCCCTTGCATTATGGGCTTACAGGACTAGCATTCGGACGCCCATTGGGGCAATGCCATTTTCACTAGTATATGGCACTGAGGCCATTATGCCCTTAGAGTTGGAAATTCCAATGCTATGCATCGCATTGAAAGAGTTCATCGATGATGACACCATGCGGTAAGCTCACCTTGATCAATTGATGTTGCTCGATGAACGTTGCGTGAATGCCCTCGAGCATCTCCATGTTTATCAAGAGCGATTAAAACAATCTTACAATGTCAAAGTCCACCAGAGATATTTTGAAGTTGGGGATCTTATGTTGAAAGAGAACCAACAGAACTTGAATTTGCCACCTAATATGCGAGACAAATTCATGGCTAATATCTAAAAATATTGGTCCAAGTACCTATCACCTAATGTCGCTAGAGGGTGTGGAAGAGCTTGAGCATCTCAATATCATCCATCTTAAGGCGTTCTATGCTTGAGAGTGTAGTAAAGGCACCAAAGGCATCTGTAATCCCTTTGGTCAATCCAAAAGCTTCGAGGGTTTTGTCTCAACTAGTCGGTCATCCCAAAATTCCCCAAGCTCTCTGATTAATAAGCTTGGTCAAGTAAAGGCACCAAAGGCATATGTAAGCCCTTTGGTCAACCCAAAATCTCTAAGGGTTTTATCTCAACCGCTACGTCATCCCAAAATGCTCCAAGCTCTCTATTGAGTAGCTTGGTCAAGTAAAAGCTCCAAAGGCAGTTCCTCATCATTTGGTCATCCTTAAAAGCTCCAAGGACATGTACTCTTCATTTGGTCAAATATGAAAGCTCAAAAATCTATAAAAATCAAGAAAAATATATAAAAGTCCAAAAAAAATTTGGTAAATCTTAAAATCCAAAAACATTTGCATTTGCATTTGCATTTTCATTTGCATTCACACAGACATTCACATCATCATATTGCATTTAGGTATTTGTCATTCGTTGCATTCCACAGTAGAGTGTAATGCATCTATCAAAATTTTACAAACGATCACACGTTTGTATGTCAATAATGCACCCTTGCATTTATAATAATTTATTGCATTCATACCTGTTGCAGAGAAATATGTATGTATATTAAGTTTTCCCGTCACTCAGCCATACCTAGTGGGTTCTTCAGATATTGTAGAAAGCTTGCTTTGATGTTATAGACAAGTTCATTAGTTGGGATAGTGCTTCAACATATAAGAATCCGGCCACTAAGCAAAACAATATAAAATCTTGCTAAGACGAGAGAGGATGAAAGTTGTGAAAGAAGTCTTAGGTACCTAGAGATATGGGTTTCACGACCTACTTATCTTCCAAATAGTCGGTCTAGAAAGGTGTACTTTGGCAAAAGGACAAGAATTTTCTCTATAAATCCCAAAGTCATAAAGTTTAAATCCCAAGATTATAAAGTGCAAAAGTACAAATTTCAAGTTCAAAATGTAAAGTGACATTGTGAATCAAAAGCACTATAAAAATCCCTTGCTCAAATAAAATGGTAACACATGGACTAACAGTGATTTTTATCACTACACATGAGCAAGTAAGAAGGGTGAGAACTTGAATCCCTGGATTGTCCACCTTTTGAAAGCCATAGAGTGATCCCCGATCGTAGAAATGGGTTGGAAGAGTCCCACCTGCAATCGGAGGGGTAGTTCTATTGGGTGATCCCCAAATGTAGCAATGGGTTGAAAGAGTCCCGCTTGCATTTGGAGGGGTAACCTTGATCAATTTGCAAGATGAGCTAGCTCTAGGTACCTAGGATTGTCTAGCTATATAAGTCTAATTAAAGTTGAAACAAGGATGGTACGATTGTATGAGGAACCCTATCTCACATATGGGTTGAAATAGTCCCGACTGACATACGAGGTATGCTTACGATCTATCTAAAAATACTCACATGCACACACAAGGATAATGAATAGTTGGGTCTGTCACGATAAAAGTCTTATCCAATATAAGCCTTGTACAGTTAGTATGTGATTTTTGGAGAAATATACTAGGGTGTTTGAGTCTCAAAGAAAACCCCAAAAGGTGCTCCAATAGCAAAAATATACCAAATATCATTAGACTTCCAAAATATGAGTCATTCATTCATCACAATGCATTTTACAAAGCACAATCAAACATATAGGATAGATATCGCATGAATATCAGAAATGATGTTTAGACGACCACTGACTATATAGTGCAACAAAGAAGAAATATACAAAATGACATAATCATTCATTAGCATTATACCAATCCATTTCATTGCATTTCATATATGGGTGATTAATTTATTAAGTTCTTGTAATGAGAATTATCAATTAGTTTGCATGATTGTTATACATTCTATGGTGTCATATTTTAAAAATTGATATACACATTTTACATTCATTCCTTATGTTTTAAAGGATTAAAGAATACAAGTTCATTTCCATTAGATTATGATTCTGTACATAATGCATTACTATACATTGCATAGCATACCATAAACTGCATAAAATAAATGCATGCCCACAAAGCAAAAATAAATATACGTTCAAAAATAAGCATCGCATCCATATACATACATCATATATCACACATCTAATCATATAGATCACTACATATCATCATAATAAAGTAAAATAGTTATCTAGTGTATGTCATCCATATATCGCATCATATAAACATAGCATTTATGTAAGCCTTGCATCCATGTGCATCAAATAAACATAAAATCAAAATAATAAATACACATGTACACATAATGAGCCATAAAAGATCATATCATATATAAAAAAAAAAAAAAAAATATATATATATATGTATCCAAAAGAGTACATAAGGAGTACAAAATGCCCGTAGGCTACAACTATATAGGTCCTCGATCTTACACACAAAATAGTATATCAAAATTGTAGTCGATAGCTGCTATAACATAGATCTAGGCTGCTCCCCCTATACTGGAGCTCTCACCGCCTCCCTCCATACTGTGCTCTGGAGCTTGCTCTCCTAGCTGACCTGGAACCTATGGTGGATCCTATTGTGGATCCTACTTGCCTCCAAAGCCTAAAGCACCCAGCACATGGGAAACTAGTAACTACAATAGGCTAGTCCTCTAACTGGAGGCCCCTGATGTCTGCCCTGGATCTCTAGTCTTGGCCTACAACCTTATTGTATGTGTACTAGAGGACCTGTACATCCTCTTAGTCTTGTGTGTCTTGTGACTCGAACTCGCTGTCGCCTACCCTGAGGTCTTATACCTAGTACGCTAAGACTCTGATGCAAAAGGATCCTTAGGAACCAATGGCCCATGCATATCTATGTAACCGACTAGCTGATCAACATGAGAAAGTCAGGTTGCATGCATATCATTGGTCCTCATGATCATGTCGTGCAGTTGCTCTACCTCCATAGTCGGATCCTATGTAGTTGCTATACCTACTTTTAGTGCTATAGGAGACCCCATAGTAACCTAAGGAGGCAACATGGTCCCCTTCTATGATCATGCAATATTCCACTCTACCTCTGCTATAGTCTATTGCACTTGTGCCAACTCTAGGGTAGTCTGCAGTCTCTACACCTGGGCCTCTGCATCGGTAGCTTGAGTCATGAGCTCCTATACCTAGTCCTGCACCTCAATCAGGCATCGCTCCCTATCATTCACCTTTGCCTCCTAAGTGGTGATGGTAGTATCTCTCTCGAGCTGCTGAGTGTGAAATTGCCCAATTTGACTCTGCAAGTCAACAACCTAAGCCAGCAACCATCCCTCTATGCTATCAGGAGGTACCTCACCCTGCTCTAGAGCATCCTCCTTAGGGTTGATCTTCAAAATATCCTTAGTGGTGGTCTCTGCACCCCAACCACCCTCAGTACGCTGGTGCACCCTACGCCCGTCAAGATCTACCTCTACCTCTGCCTCAGATGGCTCTCAACCCAAAGTCCCTATCCCATGCCATCTAAATAAAGACCACCACCCATCATAGTCAGGTGTGGTCCCAGCTGTCTCTACCCCCAACTCTTGGAAGTCATTGAGTGCATCTCCTAATGGTGGAGAAACTATCAACAGGAGATCCCTCTCTAGAGCCAAGCGTCTGTACCTCAGTGGCATCTCTGGTATGTCTTGCACCATGCTAAACTATCGTAGGACATGAGATAAGAACTGATACTCTCAAACCTCTAGCTTATGCTACATAAGCCATCTATCTCGATGGGCCCACCATAGCCACTCGTTCACCTCTGGCCATGCAGTGCAATCCATGTAGGGGCACCAAACAATGTCCCCCAGCCCAAATGAGCAAACCTGATAATATAATGCTCAATATTCCCAGCATGAACCTGGCTATGGATACTCTCCTTAGCATGAGGACAGTATGCGGCATAACATTGATGGTCGATGTCTATGGCAGTGATGCACGGTGGTAGATCTTCAGGATGCTCGATCCGGATGTGCTGCCACCCCTAGATATGTAACAACATACTACAGTTGATGCCCTTATGGTTATGCTCTATAATCTGGTATAGCTCCTTGTAGAGCTGGCATAATAGGGTGCTCCCCCAAGCTAATAATAGTGGCTCCTCTATCGACTCTAAAGTACCCTCCAAGCAAGGGCTAGCATGTTCCAGGGAATCCTCACACCCGAGGAGTCTGGAAGGACAATCTACATGATGAGATGCATGAAGAGGGCCTCTTGTATAGAGAAGACATCATCACGGTACCAATCACCGATGTGCACCCCTCCATGGTCCACATCATCCTATGCATCGACACTCTGGTCACCAAATATGGCATCAAATACAACATCCTTTGTTGTGTAGGCAGAGGAAACAACAATCTCACCATCGATGGGGATCCTAAAGATCTTGTAAAAATCCTCTAGGGTGATGGTCATCTCACCGAGAGGAAGGTGGAATGTGTTGGTCCACGTATTCCAACATTGGGAAAATGTAGTCAGATAGGCTTGATCTACCCTAATGGTGGATAGATCTATGACATAACCAAACTCTATGTCTTGGAACCATGCTCGGTCGTCATTCGATAAAGCCTTGTAGAGAGTCTTCATAAGGTCAGGCTCCCGTGCTCTAGAAGTTAAATTTTAAAAGCAAAAAGCATAATGTAAGCTAAATCTAGCTAAGTAGAGCTAAAGAAAATTAAAATTTTTTCTTAATTAGACAACCTAAAAAAAAAAACAATAATCACAAACCACAACTGCAACTTGCGGTTCCCAATTTGCAAATTGGGAACCAGCTGAAACTTGCGGTCCCCAATTTCCAAATTGGGAATAGCAACTAAAACCCACGATTCCCAATTTTCTAACTGGGAACCACAGCTACCAACTATGGTTTAGGAGTGGCACCCATTTTGGGTACCCTCCTAGACCACTCAAACATGAAATTAAATCCTAAAGCTAACCTAGACTAGTGGGGTTCATTACCAATAGTTTAGTGAGGTTAATTTTTTGCATTTCTTAGTGTGGTTCATTTTATTGGTATTGAGTGTGTGGTCTCAATTTCGAGTTACCTTACTCACACCCTACCCCCGGCTAGTCGATGGTTGATCAGGATCCGCCATCAGGGTAGATGGGTGTAAATGTGGTATAGTTTGGCAGCATTTTGTATCAAATAATGTTCTATCTCTCTCAGAGCTCTCAAATTGCTAGTGGTTGCAACAAAATAATGAAAAATTTCAAATGGGAATTCAATTTATAGGTCCTCCTAGTCTCTGCGGACCACAACTGACACCTACGGTTTCGAAACTAGGGTTTTTTACCCACAAGTCTGACCCACGGTCCCTAAAATTTGGAAATTTAAACCGTCAATCGTACCCATGGTCTGCAAGTAGAAATAAATGCACTTAAAACCCATCGTGGGAAGGTCTAAAAAGATAAATTAATGACTCCCATTGGATAAAATTTCAAAATAAATGATCAAAATTATAAATTTGGTGATGTTAAAAGCACCAGGATCAATCCAATAAATGCAAAATTAAACAAAAAAAAATATCAAATAATAAAAAAAACCAAATGTGCCTCATATTCAATGATTTATCCTATAAAATTGGTGGTTGCAGTGCCTTGCGATCCATGCAATCCGACAAGATGAGTAAATCACCATAAGGACATTTAGGGCCAAATTGTCATTTCTTTTATGACATCTTTCAGCACCTCATCGACAATATGATTCAACACAAGTCTTCTTGCATTTGTATTATTTCAACTCCCTAAGATGGCTATCATAGCCTGACTACTCCATGGGATAGAGATGTGCAAATACTACTAAGCGTTGTAATCATAAGCTGAACTAGGCCTAGCCAAGGTATTAAAAGGCTCAAATCTAAAGTGGTTCAGGATCATTCATTATGGTCAAGCGACTTCGTCGCTTCATACATTGTCATTACCCTCATCGACTCATCGCTTGAGGGGGTAGTAATAATTTCATGTCATAATCAAAATCAATAGAAGATCCCGGATATCGTAGATCCCTTGATCTTATCAAAATTATGTTCATTCTTGCGAATCATTGCTAACAGCTATCATAAGCTTCCCCCTTTGCTTGGGGAAAATAGCAAATATGAAATTTTGTTTGTAGCTCTCATCCTTCGGTTATATAGGCCTAACCCCTATTGTAGCACCAAAGCTACCCGAATGTCTGATGGTGAGTGTAGATTTTTCAAATGTAAACCTTCTCAAGTTGGAAGCAATGATTCCAAGATGTGCGTCCTTTTGCTGGACCTGGGGCATCTAACGTTGATCAGACTAATGATCATCATAGAACCTTCAACATCATTTTAGGAGGTCTATTTTTGCTCAGCATTGCTCGATATCACAACACATTCCAAAATGGGCATTTGTAGAAACCTAAAATATGTCATGCCGAGGGCGACTACTCATATGGACATGCTACAAAACCATATGAAGGATCTTGGACAGAATCCAAGATAGAGTAGTGGTTCTAACCACTCAATTTAGGCATTTTGGCCTAAGCAGTTTGAACCGTAGCCCAGACCTACGGTCTCTAGTCTAAACCATGGTTGACACCTGCAGTCTATAGTCTAGACCGTAGCTGTGACCTACAGTATTAATTGGAGTTCAGTTAGGCCTTCCATTCAAGCCAAATCGGTTGTAATAGCCAAGATATCTAGAAGGAAGCAGTTGAAGGATGAAATATTCTAGAGGCTTCCATCCCAACTATCCTAACCAACCTTCTTGGTCTTGGCTTCTCCATGAATCCACCCCTAGCCCTAGGGGCATGCTATAAATACCCCCTCCAAATGGGGAGAGAAGAGAGAGAGTTAATTGATCAAGAGAGCAACGAAGCCCTATCAAATTGCATACTGACTTTGTGCATTTGAGAGACCCTTTTCTATCCACCTAAAGACCAATTAGCCATGGATGCCGTAGGTGCCTAGGAGGATCAAGAAACACAAATTTGGGAAAACAAATGCCCTTCACAGTGATTTGACCATAAAATATGTCAGAGGACAACAAAGGCAACCCTTGAACATCAATTTGGACAAGGAGATCAAGACCACTGCCCCTAATTTTGAGGGTAAACATATCAGAGGTCATACCACGGCTATCAGCCATGGTTCACAGTGCAGATCACCCATCACAGCTACGGTTTGTAATAGGTTAATGATCACCTTAATTTCTTTGCTTTTGATCACATAGATTAGTTATATTAGTCTTTTCATAGATTTAATTGCATTTTAGATAAACTATGACCGTAGAAATTAGACATTTCATGCATTGTATTTAGTAGGATTACATTGGACCTTTTATGTCCTTTATTTTTCCTAATTTGATATTTGATCCATGCATCATTTTCTTATTCATGTCCTTCATGTTGTAGCATAATTCTTGATTTAATTATAATAGTTTAAAGTCTTTCTTTATGCTTTCTTATTTTACTAGTTTTATGGCACTTACATGCATATTCCCTTAAAGGGCCTCATCACGAGAGGCTATCAATATTTTTAATTGTGTGTTGTTGTTTCTTGTTCATAGAGAGACAGGTGCAAGAGGATTTTATGTCATAATCCTTCCACATCGTGGAGAAGGGGGTTAGCTCCACCCCAAGGCAATTTGTGACTAATCAACAGAGCACCATAAGTGCGCTTACCCTATTGAGGGTATTTGCAATTGTAATATCAGTATCATCTTTCAAGTGACCCTAAGAAGGCATTTTTGTAATAAAAACTCATTCAAAGATATGAGAAACCTTACATACTTTGTTTCTATTCAATTTATGTACTTGTGTGAATATTTATGCTTTTATGATGGTATAGATAAATGCAGTAGCTAGGTGTATGCTTCGTGGTTAGGTCAGGTTGCATATTTTATACTGGGTAATGTGCAATATTATGCACCAACTATAGTGAGTAAGTTCACCAAGGAAGTGGTGAGACTTCATAGATTTCCAAAAGTCATAATCTTTGATAGATATTCTTGCTTTACATCTAAATTTTTTCAGACAATGCATGAAGCATTGGGAAAAAAAATAAATATTAGATTCACTTATAACCTTGATACAGATGGGTAGAATGAGAGGGTGAATCAAGTATTAGAGGATATACTGAGAATGTATTGCATGGATAAACATACAAAATGGAAATATTATTTATACCTAGTTGAGTTTGTATACAATAATAGTTATCATGCATCACTGGGTATGGCACCTTTTGAAGCCCTATACGAAAGAAGATGTAGGACTCCCTTATCATGGGATAATCCGAAGGATCAGGTAGTGATCATAATGGAAACTATAAGAGAAATGGAATATTAATTGAAAAGAATTTAGCAGAAGTTGAAGGAGGCCACAAACCACCAAAAGAGCTATGCGATCAACATCGAGGGAATATGTTGTCAGAGATAGAGTGTTATTAAGGGTGAAACCAACTAAAAGTTCCATAAAATATTCCAAAATTGACTCAATATATGTGGGTCCATTTGAAAATGTGAGCAAGATAATCCCTATTGCATACAAACTTGCTCGACTGCCAAGCTTATCCAAAATTCATAATGTCTTCCATGTGTCCCTCTTTAGGAAGTACATTTCTGATCCTACTCATGTTTTGGATGTTTCCAAATTGTAGATGATCGATCTGCTAAAAATTGAAGTTTGGTCAATTCATGTACTTGTATATGGATCAATAACATAAGAAAGAGGAATATAGAGCAATATCAGGTTCAATGGGACATCTACTCAGATTAATATGCCATGTCGGGAACATGACAGATATGCAATAGTTGTTTCATTATCTATTTAAATAGACATAGACATTTCAAAATATTTTATATGGATTGATGATGTATATATCTAGATATGAGACTGGATACTGAGAAGAGTAGCTTTGTGTATGTTTGGGGTTACTGAGTAGAGTAGCTTTGTTTATGAGTGGATATATGTTTTGTTTTGTGCATGGATTGTTAGCAAAATGTAATATGATCTATTATATGGATAAATTAGATCTCTAATCTTGAGTGAATGAAGATTCAAAAATGATTTGTGACATAATTAATGATGTATGAAAAATGAAATGGCATGATTAATATTGCATATGTGAAAAGCTTAATGTGAAATGTATTTGGTTTTCTTGACCATGCACTAAACATAGGGATTGTGTTTATTTCTAGTGGGAGGATGTAACAACCCTCGTCTCACAACCCTTAATAGCAAATTGAATAGATGATTTTAACTTGATTTTTTCCTTGGAATGTGAATTGCTAATGGTTTTATGTACATAGGACCAGGGATATTTCATTGATTGATAGAAGAATGGTTGAAAGGAAAAAGGTAAGTGGGGAAGTGATGATTTGGCTCGCAAGTACATGGAAACTCATGCTTTGCATATCATATAGGTGCATTACAATTTGCATTATTGTGTGAGCCATGTTTTGATTGTTTGTTGCTTTTTAACATAAAAATAGGTATGCATATGGTGTCATGTGGAAATAATTATGGGAGTTAATTTTTACTTAGTTGTGCATATGTTTAATATTTGAAATTAAAAAAAAAATAGAAATAATGAAAATTGATGAAATATAAACTTTAAAAGTTTAATAAAGAGTTATTTTATATGATTTGTGGCCTTTGACCATGTGTTTCCATTATTATTATTGCTATTGTTTTAAAAGTATATAAAGTAAAATCAAAGTTTTTGAGTTGGTATGAATGAACATTATGTTGATTTGAGCATTTAAAAGATGTGTCTTCAATTATTATTAAGAGCTAAGGTAAAAGTAAAATACCAAAATTTTTGTATTGTCATGATGTTTGGATATGCACATAGTGTGGTTGTTCCAACTCCATATCTATCTGGTGTTGTGCATTTGAGGGAGGAATTTCCTATGTTTTTCGAATAGTAGAATGGGGAAATGGAATAACTCACCTTTAATTTTGGTAGCGATAGAGAAGGGAGTAAAAAAGTAAGTTTTCTTTCTCGTTCAATGATTGGGAATAAGTTTTGGTAGTAGACTGTGTATGTTCATTTGGTGAATATCTACGTGGGAAAGACGAGGAGGAACTACGCTGTCATAACTTGGAAGTGAAATCTAAAGGTTGGATGTTATGTTTTCTTTCTCTGCAATATATGTGATACTATGGTGTAATATGTGAAAAAGGATGATTGTTTACATTTGATAATATTGAGAAGAATCATACTATTTGCTCTATATTATAGCAAAAAGAAAATGGATATGTATTCTGTATATTATGATAATACAATGTTTGGTATGAGCGTTGTTAATTTTAAGACTATAGAATTGTTTCAGATAATAAATGAAAATTCATGCTTGATTGGGATTTGTATCTTTGTGTATTTTCAAAATACTAGATGTTCCAACGGGAAATTTTGATAGCTCTACCTGTGTCTTTTTGGGTAGACCTTGAATGTGAATTTTGTAACTCAAAGATATATGATCCGAGGAATGAAATTTATGTTCTTATGCATGCATGCTTAAATGTTTGATGTAGAATAATTTAGTTTAAAAAGTAATTTTGTATGCATAATAGAGTGCATATCATATAGCTTTTGAGTTGCATAATGATCCCTGGTATCACCATTTGAGACCTTGTATGGTGATTATGAGTCGGATGGCCTTGAATAAGCTAAAGGAAGTATTGAAGCCATACAAGTTGGCATTTGAATCTAGTCTTGCAGTGCAACTACAGTATGAAAATGCTCAAGAAGTCCTTGCAATTGTGCTGAATCAGAATGCAAAAATTTTATCAAGACATTGTAGATTGTAAAATCTATGTTCTCGAAGATATAGACTTTTTGTTGAATATGTGTTCTAAAAAATGTATAAGATTTGTAGCTAAATTCAGTGTGTAGTGTTGACCAAACCTAAAACTGAAACTAGTATTGTCGAGTGTTGGAAAGGAAATTCCTCTATGTTAATGTAATGCATGCCTTAGGGCTGTAGAAGCAAAGGAATGAATCTGATGCTAGGTGATGCCCTTTGAAATTTAAATTAACCCATCTTAGTTGGGAAAGAAAATTTGTAGACTGAAACTATATTTTAGAGTAAATGAACAAGAATATTTTCCAAATAAGACTATAGCTACAATGTTGATCTATTATATACCTTAATATAAAACCATGTATGGTGTTGTGCTTTTGGGTAATTTATGTTCTTTATGTAATAGATAAATTGTGGAAAACATTTTTGTGCTATGGTTTAATTTTATATAGTTTTGAATTATAGTATTGTCAGATATATTTTCCAAAATGGCTTGTTGGTTAAAACATAATATATACAAGATTGATGATGATTGTAGGTTAATAGAAGAACCAATAGCATTTTTATATCATCATCAATTTCTTATTTTTTGAAAGACGATATGGGCAGATAATTGTTAATAAATCACCTAAGATTAGTTGACTTAAATTTGAAATGATATTTGAAAATTGGGAAACTCTGAATGTAATGAGAAAATAGAGATGAGAATTTATACTATAACATTGTACCTATACATTTTGGTAGCATTTAACTATTACTCCAAGTCACTTAATTTGTTGGAGTTGTCTTATCTCCTAGTAGTAGTGAAAATGAAACTTGTATTGGTTAACATGGTTAAGCTTCGGTAAAGAGACAACCAACACAATAAGGTTTACTCTATCACTGTAATGAAAATTTATTGATGTAACCTGTAGTGTTCCATACCAAAAATACTTGTGTTTCACATGGGAAGGAATTTGACCATTTAAAGTATATATTTATATACACTATGGTGATGTTATAATATAAATTATATAGATAAATTAAAACTTAGTTTGAATACATGAAACTTATATAATGGATATACCCATTTGGAGGTTTTAACTATATAGCTAATACGTGTGAAGACTTAATGATTTGTACTCTTTGTGAATAGACCCAATAATTAGACAAGAATTATAAAAGCTTGCATTTGGAATGAACATGAAATAGAATAATCTTAAAAGTAGAAGCACTTTATTTTTCTTGAAGTATTTTGGTTTGATTAACTATTCGTGAAGGTTCTATTAAAATGAAACAAGAATCCATATCACAAATAGATGATAGAATAATAAATATCATTAAGTAATAGAACTTGCAATGCCACAACCTAGTAGCGTTTTACTAGGGCTTAATTAGGGTTTTATTCTTGTTATATTAAAATAATATAATAACCCTTTTATGAATGCTTAGTATAATTCTTCAAGGAGGAAGATCCTAAAAAGGAAAAGTAAGAATAATAATCGTGAAGGATGATTCAAATATACAGATACAACCAAAGTGGTTGAGGTGCGGGTATGCACACAACGAGTCTCAAGAGCAAATGTAGTCTTACAAAATTGGTCGAGACAATTAACTTGGTCAAAACTGGTAACAAGGGGTAGTATGATACGTCACCTCCAGGTTGCTGCTCAAGTAGTATTGTGATAAGTCCTATGTTCGTTTCACGTAGCTAGGTCAACCATGATATTTGGTATGGGGTAAACACTTATGAGTTATAATGGACATGAGTGACCAATTCCAAGTTTAGGGTATTGACATCGCTCTAGCTAACTTCGGGTAGTGGAAAATTAGCTAGACACTAGGCATATGTATGCTAATTGTCTTACATACATTTCTTAGAACAAGTTGACCAGTTAGTCGAAGGTTTAGTATGATAAGGGATGAAGAAGTATGTGTCCCCCCTATAGGTATTATGAGTCCTAGAGGATAAACCCAGCCATGGTTCACCCCTCATACCGAAACAAGTGGATGTTAAATAATATAGATCGATTCCACATAATGGCCTCTTTTACGAGATTTGACCAATCTCATCCACTTGGGTGGTTGTCTGCAGTAGCCAAAAGTGATATGATATGCCTATACTAATTAAAAATAGATGTTTAAAATTTATTGTGTGAAACATAATGGTTGTGAATATGGAAACACTCTTAGAGTTTAACAACAAACTTAAATAAAAAAAAATTGAGAAAATATTTAGCTTGTTTTGCAGTACAACCAGGTGAGTAGACTTTGTTTGCTACAATACCAAAAGCAAGAAAAAATATGTTTATTATCTATAGTGAACAATCCAAGACATAAAAATTGCTTGATTTATCTACTAACAACATTATAATTAATAGAGATATCATTGTATATAGGAATACTCCCTTCTTCTTTAACAATGGTAAACCTATTACTATTTATGTATGTTTTAGAACTGATGATGGTATTACAAGTAGTGAAATTCACTTGGATTCATATATATCAGAGACTAATAATAAAAAGAAATATGTGAAGGCTTAGCCATATTGATCTATGGAAAATTCACTTTGGTATAACCTTGGAGAATATAGCTTGACAAAGGCACACCTAACTGAAGTGCACTAGCAACAAGAAATATGTCAACAACCAAATGGTATACACAAACATTTAAAAATGTTAAGAAAAATGAGAAAGTGATAATTGGACAATCTAAGTGAGCTAGAAAAAAGCCTAGACAAATAGAAAATCAAACAAAACTTGCTTTTATTTTACAATATATTGAACAAAATAGATATGAAGAGGCTAGAGGTAAACCATATTGGGATAATACCACGGAGGTAGAATTTTACTCATTGTTGAAGAATAAAACATAGAAACTACATAAATTGCCCCATGGAAGGAAACCCATTGGTTTTAAATGAGTTTGAAAGGTGAAGTATAAATTAGATGATTCAGCTAAAAAATTTAAAGCTTGTTTTCTTTTTAAAGGGTATGCACAATAGTAGGGTATAGACTATGAATAAATATTTACTCCAACTACAAAGATGGTGGTTTTTCAATTAGTTCTCTCCATTGCAACATAGTTTGGTTTGCAAGTATATTAGATGGATATTAAGAGTTCCTTCCTAAATGGATATCTAGAAGAGGATGTATATATGATGAAGCCAAAATGGTTTTAGGTTCTAGGAAAAGAATATTTGGTTTGTAAATTGATTAAGTCCCTACATAGACTTAAGTAGGATTCCTGATCCTAGTATTTCAATATTGGGTTGGAGTATTTACGATCCTAATCCCTACACTATAATTAATGACATTGTCATTTTCATTGTGTATGTTAATTACATTGTTATTATTGGTAGTGGAGCCCACTTGATTCAACAAGTAAAATTTAAGTTATGTTTAGTTTTTATATTATATATTTAGGGCTCCTTCATTATTGCTTAGGTATAGAATCTAAAAAACCTGATCATACTGTATTTATATCATAAATAAATTATACCAACACACTTTTGGAAATATTTTGGATGACAAATTGTAATATGATATCCACACCTATGGAAGTTGAGCTGAAATTATCAGCCTATTTTGATTCATCTCTATTCAATGAGTCAGTATATTGTTAGTTAATGAGAAAATTGATTTATCTTACAACCACTCAACCTTATTTAAGTTTTATAGTGAACTATTTATCTTATTTCATGCCAAATACTTGAAGAGAGCATTGACAAGCTATAAAATATATCCTTAGATATATTAAAAGGTACCCTTCACTTTGATATATTTTACTAACAATCCAATTATTTTTAGTTGGTTGGACACACTGATGTACATTGGGTAGGATCAATAATTATTAGAGATCTACTACTTGTTATATGTTTGCTCTTGTATTAGGGACTATTTATTGGCAAAGCAAACTTCAACATATAGTTGCTTTGTCATCAACTATACCAGAATATAATGCAATATATAGTGCAAGTTGTGAAGTTATTTGATTGTCATGCATATTTTATGATCTTTAGATAGATCAAATAACATCGATATTGCTTTATTTTAATAATAAAAGTGTGCTCGAGTTGGTGAAGAATATACTATATCATGTCAGAACAAAACATATTAAAGATCATCATCACTATATCCAATAGTTGGTGGACCATAAAAAACTTGCCTAAATTATTGTCCAACTTTTGAACAAATTATTATTTTTTTATTAGGGTAAAAACAGGATTTTGAAAGGGCCCGAACCCTTTTACAACACAAATTCAGCCCATCAATTACACAACTGCCAAGGGCAAATAGCCAGAGATCCCCTAGATGCAAGACAAATAGTATCCATCCTAGACCCCAATTAGCTGCAATCCTCCATCGTGAACTTTTCTAAGTCCTCATGGACCACCCTAGGGGGATCCATCTCGTATCCTCTTCTTTAATGGCACCAAAGTTCGCCAACCAGTCTATTGGTTTGTTACCTTCTCTATAGACATGAACAAAGTCAACTTCTTCAAAATGCTTTACAATATCTCTAATATCTTGCACAATGTAATCAATTTTCCAATTAGCTTCTCCCTCCTTTTTCAAAATATTGATAATATTCAAGGAGTCTCCTTCAAAGATAACTTTTTTAGCACCTAGATCCTTGGCTAGCTTTGCACCCAGATGCAAAGCATTAACTTCAGCTTTATGACTAGTAGTAATTCCCAAAAACTTGTAGGCTACCCCCACCAATCTACCCTGATTGTCCCTCAAAATTGCTCCTGCTTCAGCCTTACCTAGGTTACCTTTGGATGCCCCATCAAAATTTAACTTCAACCAGTCATCTCGAGGTGGTTGCCATTTTACATCAGTTCTAACCTGAACATTTGCCTCTCCACCACTAATAGGTTCTAAATTCCATGCCTTAGCTATCATAGTCTCTTCAGTATTCTCTGGCTTGATAGGGTACTTGATAGATTTAACATTCTCCTCTAAAAAGTGGGTGATACTTCCAAAACTTCTCATTGCAGACCTTTTTTCCCCTCTAAAAATTCTCCTGTTCCTCTCTAACCAAACTCCCCACATAAATGAAATGGAATCAGGTTCCAAATTACATTAAGACGAGGACTGAAAAAGGGGTTCTCCCATTGTTGTAACCACAAAACCATATTAGAAGGCATCACCCAAGAGATGCCCATCCTGTTGATGAGGAGCTGGAAAATATTTAGAGCATAGGGACATTCCAAGAAGATGTGTTCCACTGATTCTTCTACCTTTTCACATAAACTGCATCTATTAGGAAATTGAAAACCTCTCTTCTTAAGATTATCCATTGTTAGGATCTTATTCTAGACTGCTTCCCAAAGAAAAATCTCCAATTTAGGAATAGCTTTCTTACCCCAAATTCTATTCCAAGGGAAACCATTATCTACAGTAGAATCCAAAATATCATAGGTTATCTTCACGCTGAATTCCCCATTCTTAGTTCTACTCCAAACCATGGAGTCTCTATACCTGAAAACACCTAAGTAATAAGCCTTTAGTTTAGCTTTAAGGAGGTTTAAAGCCTCCAAATTCTCAGGGTCTACCTCTAAATATTTCTAGCTCAACTGGTTATCCAATAAAGTCATGTAATCACAAACCTTTTTACCATATCTATCTTCTAGATCCTCTTTCAGATTAGAGAAAATATCATTTTTAAAGGTCAACCCCCCAAAAATCATAAATTATCCAACACGCCATTTCACACCCTTCCACAAGGCCTCCCTAGCCTCCACCAAGTGGTTCCATAAAGAAGAGCCATGACAAGGGTCCTGAATTGTGAGAAATCTGGTATCCTCTTGGTTGTCAAGATATTTTTCTTTAAGAATCCTTGCCCAAAGAGTCTGACCATCCCTTAGAACTCTCCATCCCACCTTGGCTGCCATAGCACTATTAACTAGGTTGAGTCTCCTCAGACCAAGGCCACCATGCTTCTTTTGATGGCATATTTTTCCCAAGCTACAAGATGAATCCTCCTCCTCTCTTCAAATCCTGACCATAAGAACTATTTTTGAATTCCTTCTATGATTTTTGAAACTTTAGAAGGGATCTTGAAAAGGGAGAGAAGATAAATGGGGATAGCCTACAAAACACTCTTAACCAACAACACTTTACCTGCTTGAGACAAGAGATTACCTTTCCATCCTGCAAGTTTGGATTGAAACCTATCAACCAAACCATTCCAAAGAGGTGCCTTACAAGTTCCCATGAACATAGGTATACCAAGGTAAGAAGAAGGTAGGGTTGACATAGGACACCCTATCACTCTAGCCACCCTTCTCTAGAGAGCTACTTTAGTGTTAATGAAGAAGATCTTGCTCTTGTCCAAATTGATATTTTGGTGAGAGGCACGTTCATAGAGGTCTAAGATTCTTTTAAATTCAGTTGCCTCTACCACAATAGGATTACCAAGTAAAATGGTATCATCCACAAACTGTAAATGAGTAATACCCTCAATATTATGAGTTGGTTTAAGGCCCCCTATCCGGCCAGAAGCCTTGGCAGCATGGAGGTATCTTTCGAGCATTTCAACCATAATAATGAAAATATAAGGAGAGAGGGGGTCACCTTGTCTCAGTCCTCTACTACTATTAAAAAAAATACTGGTTTATTATGGATCAGAACAGAGTACCTTGCAGTCTTATAACAACTTCCAACCCATCTTCTCCACTATCTACAAAAACCAAAGGCAACCAAAACTTTATCCAAAAAACTCCATGAAACTCTATCATAAGCCTTGCTCATGTCTAACTTCAAGAACATACCTTTTCTTTCACCAGTCTTGATAGAATGCATGGATTCATGAAGGGATATAATCCCATCCAAAATCTATTTACCCTTAACAAAGCCTCCTTGCTCATCGAAGATAATGGAGGGGAGGAAGATCTTCAATCTGAGGGCTATCACTTTAGAGATAATCTTGTAAATAGTGTTGCAAAGACTTAAAGGTCTAAAATATTTGAAGGTTTTTAACCCTTTCTTCTTAGGAACTAGAACAAGGAAGGTATTGTTAAACTCCTTTAGGATCTGACCCGACTTTAAAGATTCCTTCACTGCTTCAATAACATCAACTTTAACTATATCCCAGAAGGTTTGGAAAAAACCTTCTTGGAACCCGTCTAGGCCTGGAGCTTTATCTCTATTGAGGGAGAAAGTGGCTATCCTTACCTCTTCTTCCTCAATCTCCTTTAGAAGTTGAGCATTGATCTCCTTGGATATCAACCTAGGAATGTGATTAGTCATCTCCTTAATCGTAGTTTCATCCTCTTCCATATCTTTAGCTAGAATATTTTGATAGAAGTCCATAACCTCACACTCAATTTCTTCACTCTCTCTAATAACTTGGCCATCGTCCTTTAGAATTTCATCAATGCGGGCAAAACTTTTATTTTTGATAGTGGAGACATGGAAAAACTTAGAATTCCTATCACCTTCCTGCAACCACTAGATCCTGGACTTTTGCCTCCAATAGGTTTCTTCCTTGGCTATTATGGTGTGCAGTTCAGCATTAAGCTCCTTTTCTCTTTGGAATTGGGTTTGGTTCATACCCAACCTGTTAATCTCTTCTTCTAACATATCCAACTCTAACCGAATAGCTTTCTTCTTTTGAAAGATATTTCCAAAGACCTCCCTATTCCACTTCTTGACTTCTTTCTTCACAATTTTAAGCTTGTTTGTGAGAATTTACATCTTAGTACCTTGGGAAGGAATACTCCACCATTTTTCCATTTATTTATAAAAATCTGGGTGTTGCAACCACATAAATTCAAACTTGAAAGGGCCTTTATGCTTATGATCTTCCACACTACACCAAAAGAGCAAAGGATTGTGATCAGATCTAGATTTAGGAAGAGATTTCATATTAAACATGAAGTTATTTTGGAACCAATCCTCTGAAAGAAGAACTCTGTCCAACCGAACCTGAATCAAGTTTCTACCAGAGCATCTGTTCATCCAAGTAAACTTGTTACCATCTAAATCCACATCAAATAGACCACCATCAACTAAAAGCTTCCCTAGATCCTGCATGTTGTCTGAGAACTCAACCACTCCCCCCTGCTTCTCACCTAGAGATAAGGGGGTGTTAAAATATCCTACCACAATCCATTTTAAGCCTCTAAACTGCTTACCCATTTCCCCTAAAGTAATCCACAGTTCTCTATGAGCTTTACTTGAGTTGGGGGCATAGATATTGGTAATCACAAAGGAAACTTTAGAAGATTTAGCTATGAGAAGTATTGTGACCTGATATTCACTTTTAGCTAGCAGGTCTCCCTCATAAATATTGGAATTCCAAAGAGATATAATCCCTCCAGAGGCCCCTTTAGCTTCCTCTTGAAAGTTGTCAGCATTTTTCCAAATACCTTTCTGAAATTTTAGCCAATTTGTAAGATTCAATTTAGTTTCTTGGAGAAGCAAGAAATCTGGTTGGTAAGAGCAGACAAGGTCCTTAACCAACCTATGTTTTCTAGGGGTATTCATACCCCTAACATTCCATCTTAGGAGTTTCATTACTTCCAGGGTGCAGGATTTTTCATACCTGCAAGAATTTCCTTAATAGTAGGTTGAGATCCCATAGCTTTCTCTTCTTTTGCTTCCTTGTACCTTTTCTCCTTGAGAGACTTCCTGCCTACTTTGCTAGACTCTTCTTGACCTAGGTCAGGGGCTTTACGAGAACTCCTAGTAATTCTTACATTTGAAGTAACATAGGATGGACCTTTCTCAATAGTATGTTCCTCTACAGTCTCATGATTATCAATCTCTAATTTATCTTTCTCATAGGAATAATCTGGACCTTCTTGCCCAGTCTTCACCATAATCACCAATGGCAAAGTGGAAGGGATAGTCTCCATATCCACATGGGAACAAATTGGTCCTTCCTGGGAACAGTTAGGTCCTTCCTGCTCTCCCTTCACCATATTCATATCTTCTTTCACTTGAGGGCAGATTGGCCCTTCCTGCCCTACCTTCACCATATTCACATTATCTTTCTCCAGTAGTTGTGGCAATGTAGAAGGGACAATATCCAAGTCCTCTACAACTTTGTTACATTCCAGGGGGCTTTTACCCAACTGCTCCATGACCCTTTGGTTTGCTTCTCCCTCATGAAATACTGAAATATAAGATACATCTATATTTTCTTGCACACTCGAGGGATTGCTATGGTTTAACTTGGGGGTTTCTTCAATGTTCTCCAAAGTTTTGTTATTATCTTTCACTTTCCAAATGGCCTTACCCTTCCTTCCTTGCTCCTCTAGACTAATTCTAAAATCTTTGTTAAGGCGATAGTTTTTGGCCAAGTGACCTGTTTTGCCACATCTCCAACATCCAAAAGGATTATTTTCATAAGAAATCTCTTGTGTCCAAGTACCTTTACTTGAGGTCAGTTTAACGGAGCTAGGCAAATATTTATCCACTCCAACTAGCACACAAAGTCTAGCAAAGACCATCTTCCTCCTCTCCTTAGTAGCAAAATCTAAGAATAGAAAGCTACCAATGCAGTTGCCAATAGCTTCAAAAATTTCATTTTCCTAGAACTCAAGGGGTAACGTTGGAATTTTAACCCAAATGGGAGCAACCTCAGTGTTTTTGGATGTTGGATTGAACCCAGGAGCCCATTTCCTTAGGAAAAGTCTAGATCATCCCATAAACCATGGGCCACCCAAAAAAATTGAATCCCTATCTTCCATAGTAGAAAAGGAGGCTAAAAAGAAACCTCTTGGAAGAGCTGAGAAATCCACATTCCCTTTAACTTTCCACCTGAGGTTAGCCCATTTCTTAATCTGATCTATAGATGGTCTATAACCAATAAATTTACCAATCAAACTATTACTCAATCTATTTTGGGCTCTATCTAAAATCTTATCTAGAATTTTTAGGGCCAGACCATTCTCATCACTTATCGAAGGAATGAAAATCTTCTTCTCCTCTCCAGAAATGTTGGGAGTTTTATTGTCTTTCACTCTATCTACCCAACTCTTACTTACTATCTCTCTCAAAATAGGGACATCAAGAGCTGAATTGCCTTGCTCGTCGGCTGAACCCTTCAGCACACCTCCTAAGAGGAAATTCATTAGATCCAAAGGAGACTTGGAAGAGTCCATCTTAGCACTGCTATCACCATGACTAGACATGATCAAAGGGTCACCTTGAGGTTTACTAGCCCTAGAGGTCTCCATCTGATCCTGCTTGCCTTGAGGGTTACTGGTCCCAAATATCTCCATCTGATCCTGCTCACCTTGAGGGTTACTGGCCTCAAATATCTCCATCTGATCCTGCTCGCCTTGAAGGTTACTGGCCCCAGAGGTCATTGAAACCCTTGCCACCAACCATCATGGTTTCACTACCACCTATAAAATTTTAATCAAAACCCTTATCAACAACCACCATGGTTCCATCACCACTTGTAAAATTTTAATCACAACCATCACCTGTAAAATATTAATAAAAACCCTTGCCAACAACTATCATGGTTCTACCACCACCTATAAAATTTTAATCAAACCCTTGTCAACAACTATCGTGGTTCTGTTGTTGCCTATAAAATTTTAATCAAAACCCTTATCAACAACCACCATGGTTCCGTCACCACTTGTAAAATTTTAATCACAACCATCACCTGTAAAATATTAATAAAAACCCTTTCCAACAACTATCGTGGTTCTGCCATCGCCTATAAAATTTTAATCAAACCTATCAAAAATTGTCGTCGTTCTGTCATTGCCTATAAAATTTTAATCAACCCTTGTCAACAATTATCATGGTTCTTCTACTGCTTGCAAACTTTAATCAAAACCCTTATCAACAACCAACTTCTTAATCAAAAATTCTTATCAACAACCAACTTATGAACAAATTATTGAGGTAATGACTAACAACAAAAAATTATAAAAATTAAAGATATGTTTAAGATTGTATCATGGTTAACTATTAAAAAAGGATGTTAAAAGCACCTAGGGGTGCAGCACAACGGGTTTGACTCTTCTTTGGGAGGGCCAAGGTTCAAACACGACCACCGGGGGGGGGACTTTGTGTTTAAACCCTATTAAAAGTACTCCACCCTTAGAAGACTACTCAACCTTATATGTCCATCATAAGAGGTTTCTCACAATAACCAAATTAAAAAAAATGTTAAAATAAATAAATATGATAAAAAAATATTATTATATTATTTATTTCAACATTATTTTTAAAATACTTATTAAAAAAAATTAATTTTAAATCATTATTAATTCAAACTCAAAAATACATTACACCATTCGTTATTTTATTTTATCTTTTATGTTTTATAAAATACAATCTTCAAAACTACTATATCAAAATATTATTGAATTAATTATTTGTTTTCTAATAAAAAAAATCATAAACAAATACTTTATAAAAACAAACAACAAAAGTATTATTGGTCAATCAATAGAAGAGAATAACAAGTCTTCATGTAATTTTCCAGTGCTTAAGTCACTATTGTTTGTGAAGGTTGAAATCAACCTGGGGAAACTGTACTTTTCAGCCTATGCCCAGATCTCTTCGCAAAACATCAAATACACCTGGTGCGAATCAAATACATCGAAATTTAAAATTCAATATTTTTCCTCCTTTCCTTCCTTCCCTGTCTTGAGCCGTCAAACTATGAGAATTTTTCTGTGACGCAAGCATACTTAAAATTATGAATTTGCAGCTCACAGATTAGAGTAAATATTTCCAGCCTTCCAGCAGCTATCAAAAACTGAATATATATATATAAAAGAATATTAATGCATTATATAAATTACTAAACATCCATATTTTGCCCTAAGAAGAAGCAAACGAAACCCTAAAAACACATGCATATCATTCTTCATAGTGAAAAGAATTTTTCTCCTAATTAAGAATACAATATGAAACCTCTCCAATTAATTGAGAAGACAAACAATGAACTCCCATGGTCATTTAGTGCATATGAGATCCTTCTAAGAAATTTCTATATATGATAATATATGATTGCCTCAAATCTAATGCTTTAGAATAATAAAAATAAAATTTAAATTTTAAAGTCAAGAGTAAATATAATTGTAACATTTATTATGATATAAAATTTGGAAGGACCAATTTACAATCAAGATGTTAAGAAAGGACAAGTTTATTTATTCACAAATAAATGATTCCTTTGCCTTCTCTTATTTAAATTAGAGCAATGTCTCGTAGTTTTGATCCGTTAAACTCTTTTTTGCAATTTCATTTAATGTGTTAATATTATTTTTTAGTTCTAGGCCCTTCATTCAGTTGCAGTTGGATAGATTTTAATGTTAACTTAGGGTTGAGAAATTGGAGTGTATAGATGATGAGTCATAACTGCAAACATAATTGTTTTTTTCTCTTTTTGGTTACATAGGGGAGTTAGTTACATCCATACTATTTTTTAGTAATTTCTAAGTGTAAGGTTCAAATTACGCATGCTGCTCCTAACAAGCCTATACCACCTCATTATTGTTAATTTGGTGTGAATGAGACCATTTTTTATCTGGTTTGGCACACATTCAAAGGATTCAGAACAAACTACTACTTTTGCAACAACATGCTCCCAAGGTTTGAACCTAGGTCTCTTCTTGGTAAGCATCTACAACTACTAATCTACCTAGCACTTGGAGGCAACTGCAAACATAATTTTTGTTTGAGTTGTAATTTTATGTCATTCATTGTTATTTTAAATGATATTTTTAGTACATGAATAATGCTTTGAATTTATGTTGAGATTTTTAAAGTGGAAACCAAAGTACATATATAAAATATTGTTGTTATGTCTCCCATTTTAGGTGCATAGGTTTTCAATTGCAAAGTTTACACTTCAATTTTTTTATGTATGACTTGAATTTTCTACCTATGATTTAAAAGGGATGATTTTCTTGATTTCCTCTAGAAATATATGTAAGCATTTCATTGTATTAATACGATTGGCTACTCACTCCATATAAGTATTACACATTAGGTTATTTCACATTATTTGTTACCTGATTTTCCTATATGCTCACATTTCTAAAAAAAAATACCTCCAAGGATAATTGATGAACATCAATATTAATTTTATTTTTATCTAATTCCTACATCTCTTTTTGTTGATAGTATTGATGATAATTTGTAAAGCCCTCTCAATTGTAATTATATTTTCATTCCTTTTCAATTACAATTTTAATCCCTGTAAGAAGTGTTCTAACCTCTAATTTATTATTGTTATATTGCTTTGTATGTAGTGTTTAATTTTTTAATATTTGATATGGATATTATGTGATTTAACTTTAGAATTGTGCTTTGATGAGGTATCCTAGAGGATACACTTGAAAAACAATGGCACTCAAACTCTTTGCCAAAGACAAAAACAAGTATATAGTTGTAATTTTGATTTTATTTTATTTTTTATTTTTTATGACATACTAACCCCATCATTAGAGGGTCTATAGGGATGATGGATTGTACACCTCCACTCGCTAATCCATAGGAAGTCCTTTTTAATCAATAATATTTATTATAATAAGTGTATTTCTCCAAGGTAGTGCCTAATCTTAAACTCATATAAACTTAATCAACCATAGTTTAGGTTGTCAATGGATAATTGTTGGTGTAAAAATTAAAAGTTTATATTTGGAATGGTATGTATAGGAATTAAATCCTCCATCACAATACTTTAAGAAATGAAAAGGGAGCACTTTTATAACCCAAATGCATAATGGTTGCATTTAAAAGTGAATGTTCACTTTGGGTATTTATGAGAGAAATAGTTTTTTTCTTATCATGGGTCATATGAGTTAGAAATGGATCCCACTTGTATTACATCATCTGATGTGCAAGGTGCAGCCAAAGTATTATCATTGTTGTCAACACAGACAGAGAGATCAGTTGATGCAGTGGACAGGAGTTCAGAGGTCAGTCAGAACATGTACCGTGAATTTCCAAGAAGACAAAAGTGGCCCAGATTCACAAAATCAAAGAAAATGAAAAGTAAAAAAATTGTCGCAATATCGCGACATGTTTTCTGTCGCGATTTCGCAACATGGCCGAGGAGAGAGAAGGTGCAAGCAAAATTGTCGTGATTTCACGACATGGTCGAGGAGAGAGAAGACGTAAGCAAAATTGTCATGATTTCACGACATGGCCGAGGAGAGAGAAGGCGCAAGCAAAATTGTCATGATTTCGTGACATGGACGAGGAGAGAGAAGGCACAAGCAAAATTGTCACGATTTCACGACATGGCCGAGGAGAGAGAAGGCGTAAGCAAAATTGTCATGATTTCGTGACATGGCCGAGGAGAGAGAAGGCGTAAGGAAAACTATCACGATTTTGTGACATGTTGGAGGCAAAGAAGCCAAGTGGAAAAACTGTCACGATTTTGCGACATGTTGGAAGCAAAGAAGGCAAGTAAGAAAATTGTCGCGATTTCGTGACATGTTTGGAGAGAAGGCGCAGGAAAATGAAACTGTCATGATTTCATGACATGTTTGAAGAAGAAGCGCATGCAGGAAGAACTATCACGATTTCACGACATGTTTGGAGAGAAGGCACAGGCAAAGAAAACGCATCACGATTTTGCGATAGGTTCGAAGAAGAAGAGCTCAAGGAGAAAAAGTGTCACGATTTCACGACAGGTTCACAGAGAAGAGCTCAAGGAGAAAAAGTGTCACGATTTCGTGACAGGTTCACAGAGAAGAGCTCAAGGAGAAAAAGTGTCACGATTTCACGATAGGTTCACAGAGAAGAGCTCAAGGAGAAAAAGTGTCACGATTTCATGACAGGTTCGAAGAAGAAGCACCAAGGAGAAAAAGTGTCACGATTTCGTGACATGTCGGGTTTTCATGACCCGAAGAAGAGATAGAGTACAAGGCAGCGAAAGTGTCACGATTTCGTGACATGTTCCATTTTCACGGGCGAAAGGCAGAGAAGTGCAAGGAAGCGAAAAGTGTCACGATTTCATGACATGTGTTTTCACTGGCCAAAGATAGAAAAGGCACAAGGCAACGAAAGTGTCATGATTTCGTGACATGTTCTATTTTTGTAGGCGAAAGGCAAAGAAGTGCAAGGAAGCGAAAAGTGTCACGATTTCGTGACATGTTGTTTTCACTGGCCAAAGATAGAAAAGGCATAAGGCAGTGAAAGTGTCACGATTTCACGACATGTTCCGTTTTTGCGGGTGAAAGGCAGAGAAGTGCAAGGAAGCGAAAAGTGTTGCGATTTCGCGACATGTCTGGTTTTTGCGACTGCAAGACAAGAGGTGAACAAGGAGGCCAAAAATGTCATGATTTCGTGACATGTTACATTTTTGTGGGTAAAAGGCGAGAAGAGCATAAAGAAATAGAAGTGTCACGATTTCGTGACAGATCGCGATAGCACGATCACTGGCAGTTAACTAAATTAGAACAACAATTAAAGGGGCAGTTGTAGAGGAAAAGCATGCAGCTATTTTAATAACATTCGAAGAAGGAGAAATCGAACAATCGCATAAATAGAATCGAACAATCGCATAAATAGAATAAAAAAATGCATGCATGCATAGAAATGAATATGAACAGTTATGTTCAAGAAGACGTACAGTCATGGTAGAGGTATATGTTGCATGTAACATATTTAACAAAATGCCCACTCTATAAATACAAAAGGAGTTACATAAAGAAGATGTTACAGTTGACAAGTGGCAGAAGAGAATATTAAAGGAACAGTTATGGGTTGCATGCGTAAAAATGGAAGTTAAAAATAGAGACTAAGTTGTTATAAAAGTAGGTTTGCATGGAGAAATACAGTTGTCGCTCAGAGTGAAAAAGTGCTACAAAAAGAGTGTGAAAGTGTTGTTGAAAGAGAGTGCGCAGGAGGCGAGTGAGCAAGGTGTGTGTTATGTAAAGAGTGGGCAATGTTGAGAAAGCAATAGACCAGTCAGGGTCTTGTAAAAGTGAAGGCATTTTTATGTCAAAAATATTCAAAATAGAATTCTGAGTTGGTGCTTGGAATCAGGGGTTGGTGCTCCTTTCTGTTGGTGCAGATAAATTAGGGGTTGGTGCTCCTTCCAGTCGATTCTGGTAAATCAGGGGTTGGTGCTCCTTTCTATTGGTGCAGATAAATTAGGGGTTGGTGCTCCTTCCAATGGGTGCTAGTAAATTGATTGTAAAGTTGGTGCTTTGCAAAGGCTGGATTTGGATGGGAGTCCAAGTAGTCTATTTTTGAGGAGTAGCCAAAACTGGTGAACCTCGTTAAATTGTGTGTTGTGGAATGCTCTCTTGTTATATTTGCTTTATCTGGTTTTAAGCTTTCATTATTTCAGATTTAAGAGTTGCAGATTTAAGTTTAAATAGCTACACTGATTCACCCCCCCTCTCAGTGCCATTGTAAGACTAACATCATCATCACATAGTGATATTATACATGTATCATTCATAAATATAAAAACCTTAGTTTTCTCCCTAAATTCAAGGAATTTAACCAATTGAGCCAATGGAACTAATACCATTTCATTTTTGGGAGGAATAATTAAATTAGTTAATAATAAAACTAAAAGAGGAAGCCTTAATTTTAGAAAACACAGACACTTTTGTATGCTTTCTATGTCTTCTTACAATTCAAGTTCTATCAATGAAGGAAGAGATAATGACTTAGTGAGATAATTATAGCCTTTTAATAGAGGCCATAATCCCTTCTTTGGACATAGGAAAATGAATTAGGATGAAGGAATTTTGCGTAAGGTTTTAGAGAAGAATGAATAGGAGGGAAATATTTTACATTCTATGATAACCTAAGTACCCCATTTTATTAATATTATCGTAATTACATAAAATAATTATGTATAGCTAAAATCAATTACTTGTTTAATTGATGCATACTAGATGAAGGGGGTCAACTAAACAAAAACCTCTTCTAAGAGCAAATGATTCATAGTTCATTCACACTCATAGTGTAAGATTTAGTTTCCTTCTAATTTACACACACTAGACAACAAGATGATAATTAGAAAGATAATAATTTCCAAGATGGTAACATGACAATTAAAAAGATATCAAGATGATAATTGGTAATATGACACTTACCAAGATAATAATTTAAAAGAAGGCAATCACCAAGACATCAAGATGACAATTGGTAATATTGTAGTTCCTAGATGGCACGTCGGTAGTCTCAAGATAGTAATGGCATAATATGGAACTACCACAAGAAGTACCCTAAGAAAAGAAGGGAAAAATATGGTGTATTGATGATATATGATGGCAATGCTTCTAATTTGATGCAAATTCCACTTGAATGACACTTTCACATGTACAGTATAGTAAAACCTCCACTTGAATGGCATGGTGTAACTTCCACTTGAATAGAACAATGTAATCTTAACTCAAATGGTACAACACTTGAATGTCTTTTCATGTTCTTTACTTGAACGATGATATCAAGAGTGACAAGAACTTATGTAGCCTTTCCAAACAACAATATCCAACCCAATTCCTTGAACAACCATTGTTACTTGGCCTTCTCTTGCAACTATACCTAGATCCTGTACAATGCATGTATATACTACATACACTTCCAATAGCATAATGCATTCACCATTCGATATACATGCAGGAAATATATTAGAGTTGAATATAATTTTTTTAAAATTTATGACCATCATCTATACATTATTTTTATTTCAAATTCATACAGTCATCCTTACTCTTAGACACATTCATGCAAGCCCTTTCTCTTTCTTTTTTTTCATATCCTCCTTACATACTTGGCGTCCCTTTCCTCTTATTATTCTATGTACACATTATCCTCCCTTTATTCCTTGCATGAAGGGTTTTGTTATACATGATGATGGTATTTATAAGAATACACTCAATATTTGTTTCACTATGTATCATTCCATTGCATCCATCCAATCAAAATCAATGTGTATTTTATTCACTACTTTCCTTGGGTTTTAGTAGCTTCTGATGGAGTGATTATATCCTCCACAAATCTCACAAGGATATAGGTTCCAATACCTAGTTTCTATATTTCTATATATTTCACATTGACTATAGCAATCATAGAATCTTCATCCCTTGTACTAATATCTCTTCTCACAAATCTAGTCTCACTACTTCTTGGTTGACTTGTATATCCAAGAACTTCATTCCTTGGCCTTATTTCTAGCATTATGGAATTTTTCACACCTTGCCCATATCTTCTCAATCCTTTGCCACTATACCTCATTATTCTCATTAAATTAGAACCAATACCTTAGGTTTTCCTTTCAAAGCACCCAATATATTCATCACCACTATGTTCTTCTATGGCCTTTGTCACAACCATCAAAACCCTGATGAGGTTCATTTTTCTCTATTGCTTATTTATCATTTCTTTCTCTTTCTCTTTCTTTTTAGAAGCAAGAATCATTGCATTGTCATCTTCATTGCCACTACTACTAGCAACTTGATTCAACTGCCTCTTCCCCATGCTTATTATCTTAATTGTTTCTTCCTTTACCTCCACTTATTTTACATCTTCTCTTAGCACCATCCTTTATCCCTTCATATTTGTCTTATAACATTTTAAAATTGTTTATCTATATTCAAGCATACTATAGGACTACTATCCACTTTATTTTTATTTTTCCTTTAATGGACTTAATGTGTACCACTCACCATCTTTCTCAATAGTGTAGGTGTTCACCCCACTATCATGCAATACCTTTCTATCAAACGGTAATGGTCTTCCCATAAATACATGACAAGCATCCATATGTATAACATCACATAGTATCTCATCCTTACAAGAACCAATTTAAAAGTTTATCATATATAATTCACTCATAAAAATGTGATGTTCCTTTTGTAACCATGAGACATACAATTTAGATGTTCATAATCTTCAACCCATTTTTTTTAACCATATTTGTAGACACTAAATTATTTGTACTCCCACAATCCACAATGACTTTATAACATTTTCCTCCTAATTTGCATACGATTCTAAAAGGACTTATTTACACTAGTTCATACTCCTCTTTGGTAGTTTTTAACAATACCCTTTTCATCATAAGGGATGTCCCTTGTTTTAGTTCCTCAATGTTCTTGGGTGAGGCAACACTTTCTTCATTTGTCTATGCAATGTGGTTCCTTATTTCTTTTCCTTTACTACTATCATGTTGTACTATTAGACATCCAAATGCACGATAACTAGCTTCTCCACATCTAAAGCAATTTTTGGGTAACCTCTACCCCTTCCTCTACCATAACCACCTCTTTATCTTGATAAATATCCACTTTATTTGAAGTACTAGCTTCTCCTTCTTGCATATGTTGTCCTATACCACTATTTGATTGTTCTCTTCCTCTAGAGAATTATCCTCTTCCTCTAAACTTATTTTATATATTGGGGATCAACTTTTCTTCCAACTTGAGTGTATATTAATATGCTTCCTCAATTGTTCTAATTCGAAGCAAATAAATTTTATCTTATATGGACATCCTTAGCCCATTTATGTATCTCACAACTTTCTCCTCATCTTAAATATGATTGAATCTTATGGTAAATTTATAAAATTCTTTAGTATATTGTTTCACTCCAAAATCCTTTTTATTAAGATTTTTGAGTCTTATAAACAACTTGATTAGATAATTAGCAGGTAGAAATTTTAATTTTAATTTAGCTACAAACTTATCCCATGTTCAAATTATATCCTTACTTTTTGGTTGCCTCTCAGTTTAGACATGATCCCACTAAATTTAAGCATGGCCCTTTAGCCATGTACATGCAAATTTGACCCACTTTGGATCCTCCATATATTCATAATCAAATAATATTTCCATTTATGATATCCAATATATCAACTTGTTTGGAAAGAAAATTTCCATTAAAATTAGGGTATCCATATTTGGTTACTTCCAATATTTGAGATGTTTTTAATCAACCATTTCTCTAGTTTTTATCCTTGATATTCATATTGAGATTCTGCATGACTAGTCTCTTCCTCTTCACTATCACTAACTTTCTCAAGATGAACACCTATTCTTTGAAAAGTCTCAATTGCATCTAGTCTAGTGATGATTCCTCTAAATATTTTATCTATATTCACTAGTTAGGGTCTCAAACCATGTGATCTTCCTCTTCATCATGTCATTTCTCTAAGAAAATTGTCTTTGAATTTGATATTAAATAATGCAGAGTAGACATATGGGGTCAAATGAACAACAATATCCCCTAGCAGCAAAGGATTCATGGTTCACTCACACCCACAGTGTAAGATTTAGTTTTGTTCTAATTTGCATGCACTAGATGACAAGATGATATTGACAAGATAACAATAGCCAATATGATAAGATGAAAATTGGAAAGATGGTAGTTCCCAAATGGCAGGATGGTAATCTCAATATGGTAATGGCACAAGATGTCACTACCACAAGAAGGTAATACCTCAAGATGCTAACGGAAAAATATGGTGCATTGATATTGTATGACAAAAATACTTTCAATTCGGTGCAACTTCCACTTGAATGATATTTCTACTTATATGCCACCATGCAACTTCCACTTCAACTACACATCACTCGAATGGAATTTCATATTCTTTACTCAAATGATGATCTCAAGGATGATAGAAGCTTATGCAATATTTTCAAACAATGATTTCCATCCCAAGGTCTGGAACAACCATTGCTACTTGATATTTTCCTACAACTATCCATAGATCCTACATAATGCATGCATATACAACATATAATTCCAATAGCACAATGCATTCACCATTCAATATACATGCAAAAAATAGATTAGAGTGGAATATGATTTTTTTATTTTTTATGACCATCGACTACACATTATTTTCATTCCATATTAATACAGTCATTCTTGCTCTTAGATACATTCATGCATACCATTCTCTTTTCTTTTCCAATCCTTCTTATAGGAATTTCATCTCTTTTCTCTTATTATTCTATGTGTACACTATCCTCTCTTTATTCTCTACATGAAAGGTTCTTTATACATGATAGTATCGGTTACACATGAGTAGAAGTTACTTTTTCTATAACCATATTTATACATGGATGCTCCTACATCATGCATCAGCCTTATTTAGCATTGTGTGTGAATTTTTCTTGTATTTGGGAACAATATTTGTATCAAAAAATTAATTTGTTTTCTTTTACTAGATTTGCCTAACATTTTATGAGAGGAATTGATTATTTGAAATGGCATTTGTGGATAATTTTTGCAAACAATAAATGACATTTTTTAGGCTTATCATTTAGTTTTTGTCAAAAAATTAGATAGAATCCTTAATTATAACAAAAAACATAGATATCAAAAATAGTGGACAAGCTACCATTTTTACGAAGACAACTTTATTGATTATGTGTTTGACTTCTATGATGCCATATAAATGGTTTTATAGTTTAACAAGTGGTGTTCCCTAATTTAGGATCACCTCAAAAGGATGGGAATGAGAGATTTGAGTTCATGATTTGATGGGGCTTTAGATTATATTTTAGTTATGAACATCATTAGAAATTTATAAACAATATGATCTAAGTTCTTATATAGTTCTATTAATAATAAAAGAGGATGCAAAAACTCTAAAACATAATATTTAAATGAAATAAATTAAAATAAAAATATTTTTTTTTATTGGTAAATTATTTAATTAAAAGTGGGTTTTGAAAGGAGCCCCAAAATCTTATTACATCGTGGACAAAAATGACATGTCCTCAGACCCAAAACACAAAAAAAATGGTGGTCCATGAGGGAAACCGATCTTACTAAGAAAAACATAGCCAAATAGGGAGATCCCATGGGGACGATCCCAAAAAAACAAAAGGAGGGGTAGGGGTGGGCCCAAAGGTGATACCCCTCAGACCATAAAACTGCAACTTAATTTCCATAATTAATATTAAGAGGATCAACAACATCCTTGAATATAGTACTAATATGGCCATGAATATCATCCAACACCTTCATCGCCTGGTTATAGAGCATCCATGTAGCCTTGGAAGAGTTGGTGGCCGCTGCTAAGGTGGCCACTATGCTAACAATGTAGGTGAGGATAAATCTACGCAGAAAAATAGTAGAAGGATTAGTGCACTCCTGTATTTTCTCCTTAGCGAAAATATGCTCAGTGGCCTTTCCAGGGGAAGGTGTCTTTGCTTTCAACTTCTTCAGGCGAGGGGAGGCACAAACAAAGGAAGGGCTAGGATTCTGTAAAAACTTGGACAAAGAGTGTTTGACAAGCCTATGCTTAAAATCAAACTCACCATATGGAGATCCATACTTGGGCTCAGACCTAGGGGTTTGCTTCAGGGTATCAAGGGAGGAGAAGTCGGGGTCATCATCGCTAGGGACCTTGTGGATAGGATTTTTATGGCTATTTCTTTTAGTGGGTTCAAGAGGGGTGGGACAATTGGGGCTAGGATTGGGAGGGGTAGGGGAGGTGGATATCACAGCTTTCTTGGTGTAAAAATTGAGGGTATGCTTATACAAGATAATATGCAAGCCTTTATGGATGGGATGGGAGGATTTTCTACTCCTAAAATTGTTTATGAATAGCTCAAGAGACATGTACAAGTAATCTAGGATGTTCATCTTTTTAATGCCCTTGAGGTGGTTCAGGAAGGCCAGATGGAAACTGTGGAGGGGGACATAAATTTTATCGATGGTAAAGTACTATAAAATTGGAACCATAACTTGACCCTAAGGGCTAGGTTGGGAAGTTCTATCTACTCCTCCATCAACCACAACCAGGTCCTTGCCTCTATTAGTAAAGAACTCCTTTTCAAAGATTGAAGAAAATAAAATACAATGAAAGAAATGCTTTTTGGTTTTCAAGAGTCTGAAATACTTAGAAGATAAATATTTTTATTTTTAGAAGAATAGTAAACTAATGTTCAATATAGGCAATATATTTTGCATTTTAGATATTTAAGAAACACAAATGCAAGAAAATACATTTTGCTTTCTATAGGTTAAAAATTTCTAAAGGCTTCTTCCTATTCAAAGGCTAAAAAATAATACAATGCAAGATAATACCTTTTACTTAATAAATGCTAAAGAATACTAAAATATAAGAACATATTTTTAATGTTTGAAAGAAAAGTTTGAGATAATGTAAAATAATATTTTAAAGTTTTATTTAGTATTGTGATCATATGTTTCTATTTTTCTATACTAAATATGTTTCTGATCCTAAACTATTAATAGTAGAATTTTGTTTTTCCAACTAAATATAAAATCTAACTCTATATCTAGGTTTTTGAACATAATTTTTATGCTATTCTAACCTATGAAAATACAAAAAGTAACCAAGAAAAAATGGTGGTTAGGGATTTGTATCTTGCCTCATTCAAGCCCCTAAATCATTCAAGTTTTCATAATGTGAAAGCATAGAAATAAATAAATAAAATATTAATAAGTAAATAAATCATAGGATTATACCTTTGTTTTATCCAAATACTGTTATATTTACTTCAACTAGATGTTAGTCAAAAATATGAATGACCATTGATACTAATATCAAAAGCATAAGATTTGGTTGCACTATAAACTATGGATGTAAATAGTGGAATTTGATGATCAAGCCACCTTCTATAGAGTATGAGAAACTATAAAAACTCATTGAAGATATACAACCAAATATAAGAAGGAATTGCTAGATAGAAAAGTTATAAAGTGACAAGATGAATCAAGATCTTAAGTTAAGGTATGGATTAGAACATCTAAAATAAAATAAGTATTATGCAAAATAGTATATTATTAAACAAAAAATAGTGAAAATCTACAATGTGAACTACAAGCTACAATATCCCATATGCTATATTCAAATCTCATGCAAATAAAATATTTAAATACAAAACAAGTTACTACTATAGAATGAATGTTTGAAGTTGCATGATAAAAGCTTAGGAAAAATATGATAAAGACAAAGATAAACTTTGTAATTGGTATCAACACTTTCTAAATTATCTTCCACTAGTTATTTTTCAAATGCATTGATGTAGGTGCATTAACACTACTCATGCTCATGTTGAAAGCGTGGGATTTGTCATGATATTGAATGTGAATGCAAATGGTTGAATCTGAAGATCATATTATTTTATATAGCCTATTATATCAAGGATATATAATATAGCTACGAAATATATTATTGTATGTGGTTTCTCCTTAATGTAATATTACCAAAGATAAACTTAAGATATATTAAATTTCCACCTATGTCATAATTAAGCAAATTATAACCAAAATAAAAAAAAATAGAGGACCCATGATCCAAAGCTTCCAATCTAAAACATAACCATGTGATATTCATATCTTTTATTATACCAAACTTAACTTTAAATGTGATGCTAATGTATTATAAAGTATAGTTGTAGCAAAATTATGATAATCACATGGAGCTCTTGCATATGTTTCCTCAAATAGATAATACTTATTTTACATGTTAGAGAATCGCTTAAAATTGGATGCATATGGATTAAGTAGGAAAATATCTATGTGGTTTTATGACTTTTAAATTTTAGTCAATAGCATTGTCGATACTAATGGAATTTAATAGTGTTTTTGGCATTAATTAGTGATAAATAAATGATGTTTTTTCTTTATTTACTTCAATACATAACTTATAAGAAAAGCAATTAAGCATATTATAATATTTGAAGAACTGACTAAGATTTATGCTTGTTGAGATCTTTTTTAGATCATTTATACTTTTATTGACATATACCTTGGGTTTGGGTTTGAATTTTAATTTATTTTCCTATGATTTGGTTAATTCAAAATAACTCATGATTTATCATCCTTCGATGAGCTTTGTTGGCTCCAATTTGGTTGTCTACAACATCTAAGAAAGACTCATGCATGATCAAGGGTTTATATTCTTTAGAAAAACATAAGTAAAACCTAATAATTAGGTGGGTCTATTTAATTGATATTTGAAGAGATATTCAATTGGAATGAGAATTAACTTTTATTTAAAAATAATTATAAATTTTAGCATTTATAAAATGCTACAAGAAGAGGTATTCAAAGACTATGGATCCCAAATTTAGACCAATATCATGTTGTATTACTTTTTTGTGAAGATTGGCTAACCCCTTATAGGAAGGTTATGACTAAAGTGCAATACATATCATATTTTATTTTTTTTCTAAGCCTAATTTAAAATTCCATACACAATATCAAATTGGTAGATATAGTCATAGCGAATTGGTAGGTTTGAACTAGCATACCTTATGCAAGGGATGGAGAGTATTATCACTTTATGTGGGTAAATTTGAGGCCAAAGGATATTCGTTGGTAGCCATGGAGGGGTGTTCACTCATGGATAGTGGATGCAGTGTAGCTAGCTCATGTTCAATGATAGAGGTGTGTGATCAGATGATAGAGCATGCAATATGGGTATTTTTAGTATACTCAAGTATTGCGATAGTTTGGGTTGAAGTAAGGAATATTAGATACACTTGTGATATACAAGAGGAGGTGTAAGGTGTTGGCAATTTTGGGTACCTTGAGTACATTGCCTTTGCTCAAGTGTAGTTGTTGTCATTGATGTCAAGGAGTTCTTGAAGCAATTTGTTTTTATGTCAAAGAATGTGTTTTGATGAAGGTTTCAACATGGTCAGTAAGTTTCCAAGAAAATCAGAGTAGCCCAGTTGCAAAAGATCAAGAAAAAGATAAGTTAGAAAAAGTATGCAGGCGGCTAGAAAAACTATCGTGATTTCGCGACATGTTTTAGGAGAGAGAAAGTGCTGGCAAAACTGTCATGATTTCGTGACATGTTTGAGGAGAGAGAAAGTTCTGGCAAAACTATCACGATTTTGTGACATGCTGGAAGGCAGAGACGAAGCAGGCAAAACTGTCACGATTTCGTGACATGTTGGCAGAGAAGCAGAGCAAAATAGAAAGTGTCACGATTTCGTGACATGTCACATTTTCGTGACTCGAAAAGTGCAGGAAGGCAGAGAAAGAAAAGTGTCACGATTTCACGACACATTGCCAGGAAAGTTGTTCGGACGAGAAAGTGTCGCGATTTCATGACATGTTGTAGGAGAGAGAGTCCGAAAGGAAAAGTGTCGTGATTTCGCGACATGCAGCAAAAGGAAGAGTCTAAAACAAGAAGCGTCACGATTTCGCGACAGGCTACAAAGAAGTTGTACGGATGAAGAAAGTGTCACGATTTCACGATGTTGAGATGGTAGTATTGAGTTGCAGGAAGTGTCACGATTTCGTGACAGGTTGAAGAGAAAGCTTGCGAATGCAAAAAGTGTCACGATTTCGTGACAGGTTGAGTTGGCAGCGTTCAGTTGGAGAAAGTGTCACGATTTCACAATAGAAACTGGAAGCAGGTCTTCTATAGGAGGTGTCATGATTTCATGACAGAAGCAGAGCAGAAGGCTTTGTAGACAAAAGTGTCATGATTTTGCGACATGTTCTAGTTTCGCGGGCATATGGCAAAAAAGAGCTTAAGGCAACGAAATCATCATAATTTCGTGACATGTTTCATTTTCGCTAGTTCAAGCCAAGAAAAGGTTGAAGAAGCAAGAAGGGTCATGATTTCGTGATAGAGTTGCAGTTGACATCAGCAGAAGCAGATGTGTCATGATTTCATGACAAAAGCAGAGAAGAAGGCTTTGAAGTCTAAAGCGTCGCAATTTCACGACAGGAGTGAAGATGACGTCAGCAAAAGTTAGAAGTGTAGTGATTTCATGACAAGCACGTTGTCAAGGCAGACAAAGGCAAAAAGTGTCACGATTTTGTGACAACAAGCAATAGAAGGTGTACGGTAGGCAAAGGTGTCGCGATATCGTGACATGTTGAAGTTTCGCGCTAGAAGCTACAGGGAGGCAGTGAAGCCAACAAAGTTAAATCTGGACCAACATAGCATAGGCTTTTGTAACCGACGTGGTTGAAGGGTAAACAACCAACTAAGACCAAGATTTCAATCTTGAGATTGTGAGTATAAAAGGAGGGCTGCTTGAAGAGTTTGGCATCGATCAAGTGTTCGTTTGAAGTGTTATTTGCACAAATAGAGTGCGAGGAGAAGTTCAATCACAGAGGTGCATAAGTGGAAGTCTGATTGAATACTGTGTTTACGCAGAGTGTGCAAAAACTATGCTACTATGTTTGAGCAAAGAGTGCAAAGACTATGCTACTATTTTTTTGAAGAGTGTGCGAAGACTGTGTTGCTATGTTTTCGTAGAAGTGCATAAGTTGAACGAGTGCTGCTGTGTATGCGCAGACAATGAAAAGTTGGTTTCAACCAAGTGCGGCTGTAACAGAAAAGAACAGAGGAAGAGGACAAATTTGTGCTAGACTAAAGGACAGTGTTTGGTGCAAATTTTAGGAATGGCTTTGCAGTGATAGAGTTGAGGACAGAGATCTCCAGCTAGAGCAGGGAAGACAGGTGTCTTCTGTGGATAGAGTTCCACTTGCTAAGGGCATAGGAGGTAGAGGTCTTCTAGAGGATCACCACTAAGAGCAGAGCTAGGGGAAGGTGTCTCCTTTGGGTTGGTGCCCATAAACTTTGTAATTGGGAAGGTTTCCCAAAGAACTATGATATAACTTTTAGAGAAAAGTTTTATCCATGGAGTAGCCCACATTGGGTGAACCACGTAAATTGTTGTGTCACTTTGTGGATGGTGTGTTGTGCATTTCTTTGATTACTGCTATCTATACACTGCATTATACTATTTTGAAAGTTGATTTTAAAGCAAATTAAAAAGTGGTCTTATACTATTCACCCCCCCTCTCAGTATAAGCTTGTGTTCTTCAATTGGTATCAGAGTGGGTTCCTTCGAAAAGGTTTAATAGCTTGGAGAAATATCTGGTTAAGAACATAATGGATTATTCAAGTGGCAATGCAACACCTATTCTTTATGGATCAAATTTTGATCTGTGGAGTGCAAGAATGAAGGTTTATCTAATGGCTCTTGGTAATGAGGTTTGGGAAGTGATTGAATATGGGTACACTATTCCTGTAAATGGTCCTTATACTAAAGAAGACAGGCTCCTACATCACAACAATTCAAAAGCAATGAATGCAATCTTCAAAGGTTTACAGAAGGTAGATCTTACCAAGGTGATTCACTACAAGACAACTAGTGAAATGTGGAAACAACTACAAGTGGTTCACACAGGTGATGTAAATGTCTGAAAGGCCAAGTTGAGACACTTCAAAGGTATGTTTGAACAACTCACGATGAATGATGATGAAAATATTAGTGACTACATGCTCCGTATGGATGAAGTTGTTAATTCTATGAAAGACTTAGGTCTTGAACTTGCTGAAAATGATGTGTGTGATAAGATTTTAAGATCTCTTCCTAATAGATTTAGTGAAAATAATTCTACTATTGAGAAAGCTAAAGATTTAGATAAGTTGAAAAAAGATGAGCTCCATAGTAATCTTGCAGCATTTGAGCTGAGAACTCAAGTGAAAGTTGATGTAAAGAAAGAGGCAGCTTTCAAAGCTACCAAGAAATCAAAGGGCAAACAGATTCAAGAGAGTGATGAGTCTTCTAGTGAGAAAGAGGCAAATTATAGCAAGAAGGGCAAGTTCTCTAGAAAGCACAAAAGCAAGAAAAATATAAGATGTTTCAACTATGGAAAGTTTGGTCATTATGCTACTGACTGTACTGTTTCCAAGAATGAAAGTGATGAAGATATACAGGATGTTAAGAGTAAGGATTCTGAAAAAGCACAGGTATTACAGAAAGAACAAATATGAGCACATCAATCAAGGAAAGAAGTATTCACACAAGAACAAGAAGAGCTTCTATCTGGACAAAGCAAGTAAGTGTTCTAGCAGTGATAGTGAAAGCTCTTCTAGTGATAATGAAAATGAGAAGCTGTTCATTTCAGAAAAGGAAGAAGATTCGAAACATAAATTCACTGTCATGAAATGTTTTAGATGTGGAAATTTTGGGCACCTTGAGGATGATTGCACAAATAATGAATTGGTTGCTAGTATGTATGAGGATGCTTCAGAAAATGATAAGGAAGATGCATGTATGGTTTTTGAAAAGGGTAGCACCTCTAGTGATAAGAAATCTGAAAAAGGCCTTGATAATTCAAAGTGCAATCAAATAGAGGATCTTGAATGTGAACTCAATAATGCTCTTAGTGTTTTGAAAAAGGAAAGAAAGAAGAATGATAGACTCAAGATTAAGTTAGATGAATGTTGTATGGAGAGAGACGATCTTATAGAAAGTCTTGACTTCTCTATAGCTAAAACATAAGAACTCAAGGATGAGTTAGAGTCTAAGATGCTTGAGTATAATAAGTTGGAACAGAAAATGGCCTCTCTAGAAGTGGAAATTAAAGAGTACAAGGATAAGCTGTACAGGTTTCAAGATAGCTCCAAAAGGGTTAAGTCTCTCATCAAAGGTCAAAGAAATCCAATAGATAAAATAGGTCTTGGCTTTGTTAAACCGCTCAAAGAACAGGTTGGGGAATCTAGCAAGAGATTCCAAAAGGAAGAGAGTTCTGATGAAGAAAGTATTTCAGAACATGAGTCCATGAGTGATCAATGCGCAAAAATAGAAAACGAAATTCAGAATGCAAAGAAAAATTTTTCAGGACCCAAAAGGTCAGATAAAGGAAAATTTCACGACAGATGTTTTGCGTGTTACAGGTTTGGTCACATGGCTGCACATTGCATGTCTCAAATGAAGAAGGTTAACAATAATTTCAGAAGTGGTAATTTCTTCCAAGGGTATTGTTACTCTTGCAATCAGTTTGGGCATAAAGCAATTTTTTGCAAGGCAAATATCGAGAACTAGGTTAGTCGAACAAGCGGATTCAAAGAACAACTATGCTCGAAAGAAATAATATTGTTACTTGCTATAAGTGCAACAATGCAGGTCACACAGCCAGACAGTGCAGAGCTGATCTTCCAAGGTACAGGAACAGGAACAGTGGTATAAACAGGTCCAAGGATCAAGGTGTGGACAAGAAAAGAGATGAGAAAAAGAACAAGAAAAGTGCCAAGAATAGAAACATTGACAAAGAGTTCAAGAGAAGGCCCGACAAAGAAATTGTAGACACTGATGATGATGAGTGCCTAATGGGAGTTTTACTCCCACCCTTGTTTTAAATCACCTTAATAGGAGGTGGGGGAGGGACTAAGCAAAGAGACTCATTCTTAGTCCCAAGCCCCAAAGGTGACCCTTTGCCATTGATGACAAAGGGGGAGAGATTTGAGTAAGGGGGAGAGATATGAGTAAGGGGGAGAGCTTCAAGTGAAGAGGAAAGCTTCAAGTCAGGGGGAGCAAAACTTCAAAGAAAGATTCTCAGTTGTCAGCTCAAATTGATTTCAGTTTTGGCTCTTGAAGATGTGCTTTTAGTAAAGGTTTGCCATCAATGACAAAGGGGGAGATTGTTGGCAATTTTGGGTACCTTGAGTACATTGCCTTTGCTCAAGTGTAGTTGTTGTCATTGATGTCAAGGAGTTCTTGAAGCAATTTGTTTTTATGTCAAATAATGTGTTTTGATGAAGGTTTCAGCATGGTCAGTAAGTTTCCAAGAAAATTAGAGTAGCCCAGTTGCAAAAGCTCAAAAAAAAAGATAAGTTAGAAAAAGTATGCAGGTGGCTGGAAAAACTGTCACGATTTCGTGACATGTTTGAGGAGAGAGAAAATTTTGGCAAAGCTGTCACGATTTCGTGACATGCTGGAAGGTAGAGACGAAGCAGGCAAAACTGTCATGATTTCGTGACATGTTTACAAAGAAGCAGAGCAAAATAGAAAGTGTCACGATTTCACGACATGTCGCATTTTCGTGAGTCCAAAAGTGTAGGAAGGCAGAGAAATAAAAGTGTCACGATTTCATGACACATTGCCAGGAAAGTTGTTCGGACGAGAAAGTGTCACGATTTCGTGACATGCAACAAAAGGAAGAGTCTGAAACAAGAAGCGTCGCAATTTCATGACAGGCTACAAAGAAGTTGTACAGATGAAAAAAGTGTCATGATTTCATGACAGGTTGAGATGGCAGTATTGAGTTGCAGGAAGTGTCACGATTTCGCGATAGGTTGAAGAGAAAGCTTGCGAATGCAGAAAGTGTCACGATTTCACAACAGGTTGAGTTGGTAGCATTCAGTTGGAGAAAGTGTCACGATTTCACGACAAAAACTAGAAGCAGGTCTTCTATAGGAGAAGTGTCACGATTTTGCGATAGAAGTAGAGAGGAAGGCTTTGTAGACAAAAGCATCATGATTTCACGACATGTTCCAGTTTGGAAAGAAAAAGCTTAAAAGCATCATGATTTCGTGACATGTTTCCATTTTGCTGGTGCAAGCGAGAAAAGGTTGAAGAAGCAAGAAGGGTCACGATTTCATGACAGAGTTGATGTCAGCAAGTAGATGTGTCACGATTTCATGACAAAAGCGAAGAAGAAGGCTTTGAAGTCTAAAGCGTCATGATTTCATGACAGGAGTGAAGATGACATCAGCAAAAGTTAGAAGTGTCACGATTTCGTGACAAGCATGTTGTCAAGGCAGACAAAGGCAAAAAGTGTCATGATTTCATGATAGCAAGCAATAGAAGGTGTACGGAAGGCAAAGGTGTCGCGATATCATGACATGTTGAAGTTTCGACGCGAAGCTACAGGGAGGCAGTGAAGCGAAGAGTTAAATCTGGGCCGACGCAGCATAGGGTTTGCAGCCGACGTGGTTGAAGGGTAAACAACCGACTAAGACCAAGATTTCAATCTTGAGATTGTGAGTATAAAAGGAGGGCTGCTTGAAGAGTTTGGCATCGATCAAGTGTGCGTTCGAAGTGTGATTTGCACAGATAGAGTGCGGGGAGAAGTTCGATCGCAGAGGTGCATAAGTGGAAGTCTGATCGAATACTATGTTTGCGTAGAGTGTGCAAAAACTGTGCTACTATGTTTGAGCAGAGAGTGCGAAGACTGTGCTGCTGTATTTGCGAAGAGTGTGTGAAGACTGTGTTGCTATGTTTTCGTAGAAGTGCATAAGTTGATCGAGTGCTGCTGTGTATGCGCAGATAGTGAAAAGTTGGTTTCAACCAAGTGCGGCTGTAACAAAAAAGAACAGAGGAAGAGGACAGATTTGTGCTAGACCGAAGGACTGTGTTTGGTGCGAATTTGAGGAATGGCTTTGCAGTGATAGAGTTGAGGACAGAGATCTCCAGCCAGAGCAGGGAAGACAGGTGTCTTCTATGGATAGAGTTCCACTTGCTAAGGGCAGAGGAGGTAGAGGTCTTCTAGAGGATCACCACTAAGAGCAGAGCTAGGGGAAGGTGTCTCCTTTGGGTTGGTGCCCATAAACTTTGTAATTGGGAAGGTTTCCCAAAGAACTATGATATAACTTTTAGAGAAAAGTTTTATCCGTGGAGTAGCCCACATTGGGTGAACCACGTAAATTGTTGTGTCACTTTGTGGATGGTGTGTTGTGCATTGCTTTGATTACTGTTGTTATTACTGCTATCTATACACTGCATTATACTATTTTGAAAGTTGATTTTAAAGCAAATTAAAAAGTGGTCTTATACTGTTCACCCCCCTCTCAGTATAAGCTTGTGTTTTGCAGCCGACGTGGTTGAAGGGTAAACAGCTGACTAAGACCAAGATTTCAATCTTGAGATTGTGAGTATAAAATGAGGGCTGCTTGAAGATTTTGGCATTGATCAAGTGTGCGTTCGAAGTGCGATTTGCATAGATAGAGTGCGGGGAGAAGTTCGATCATAGAGGTGCATAAGTGGAAGTCTGATCGAATATTGTGTTTGCACAGAGTGTGCGAAAACTATGCTACTGTGTTTGAGCAGAGAGTGCAAATACTGTGTTGTTGTATTTGCAAAGAGTGTGTGAAGACTGTGTTGTTGTGTTTTCACAAAAGTGCATAAGTTGATCGAGTGCTGCTATGTATGCGCAGACAGTGAAAAGTTGGTTTCAACCAAGTGCGGCTGTAATAGAAAAGAACAAAGGAAGAGGATAGATTTGTGCTAGATCGAAGGACTGTGTTTGGTGCGAATTTGAGGAACGGCTTTGCAGTGATAGAGTTGAGGCTAGAGATCTCCAGCTAGAGTAGGGAAGATAGGTGTCTTCTATGGATAGAGTTCCACTTGCTAAGGGCAGAGGAGGTAGAGGTCTTCTAGAGGATCACCGCTAAGAGCAGAGCTGGGGGAAGGTGTCTCCTTTGGGTTGGTTCCCATAAACTTTGTAATTGGGAAGGTTTCCCAAAGAACTGTGATATAACTTTTAGAGAAAATTTTTATCCGTGGAGTAGCCCACATTGGGTGAACCACGTAAATTGTTGTGTCACTTTGTGGATGGTGTGTTGTGCATTACTTTGATTACTGTTGTTATTACTGCTATCTATACACTACATTATACTATTTTGAAAGTTGATTTTAAAGCAAATTAAAAAGTGCTCTTATACTGTTCACCCCCCCATCTCAGTATAAGCTTGTGTTCTTCATAAGGAGCCCATAGCAACACCACATATTTATCCACTATATGTAGAGGTAGAAAATTCTATAGCGATGTCAAACATGGATGACATTGGCACAACTCTAGAGTATGATGAATTGTATGCCATGCAAGAGTGGCATGGATATGGAGGTGTGGGTGATGGTATGGAGAGAGAGATATGGAGAGGGAGCTAAGGGAGGGGTAATGATAGGTGGAGAGGATAAGAAAGAGAAGGAGGGTGATCCTTTGAAGCAGTGTGTACATCATTTATTATTGGTTGGAGCATGTCCATTAGAGGTAGCAGTCGAGTATATACCAGCAATTGATGTTGAGGGTGGTGAGGGGCCAAATTTTGATGATAACATGGATTTGGGTGGATTTGTGTTAGCACTTAAGAAGGTTGAGGTTCTATGAGAGCAAGTGTATCTAGTGGAAGTATGGCTCATCAAGCATGAGGTATACTATATACTAGACATGGTGGGACTACAGGCTATGAAAGATAGACTATAGGAGGAAAGATATATATTGTAGATTTAGAGGGATAATCTATGAGAGGTTCTAGATAGGATGTAGGTCAGAAGGGATACAATGTAGGCATAGATAGATGTAAAATAATTGGATAGGTATGGGCTACAATAGGAAGTGGAGAAGTTGAGGACAAGGGGAGACCTGGTGATAGTGTAGGCAGAGGTGGCATAATTGCATCAATCCATTAATGGTTGAGGATATTATATGCATGGGAGAGATATAGGATGACGGCACAAGAGGAGGTTATGCTACTAAGAGGTGTGTCGATTCCATTAGAATAAACCTCTTAATCATGACAAAGTTAAAGGATTATTCCATATATTTTTCTAGTAGTACCCTGGTTCATGGAGTTCACAATGTCATAAGTAACAGTAGCAGGTCCCTCACAAGGTGGTGAGAGGCAGTAGGGGAGTTTTAGGAGAAAACAAGGAGGACAAGAGAGGATTGAGGATGAATATCAAGGATGAGAGGAGAGGAGTGGGGAGATGACTAGGAGACAACAACAAGGATGATATTTTGGATGTGGTTGAGGGGCCATAATTGTGTATATGAGGATGATGTATGATATTTATGCAGTAACATGTTGTCCAATGGTAATTTTGATGTAGCCTATGGTCATAGATGATGATTAATGTATGAAAAATTTATGATTATATATATAAATCATTTTTGATGATGCTATACATATGTTTGTATTATGATGATGTGCATGATTGATGATTTTTTTATTAGATATATATGCTATGTGGTGTGATGGATTTGATTAGATGGGCGATGATGTGATGCATTTGTGTATATTAATGTGAGGTCCATGATTGATAATTTTTATTATATAGATATGCTTATGTGAAGTGATGGATTTGATTAGATGGATACCATGATTGATGGATTTTTTATTAGATAGGTCTATGTTTGAGCATATTTTGGATATGTGTATATGCCCTTCATAATCATAATTATTTTAATTACTCAATGAAAAGACACAATCATAGTAACATATCATGAAACATTATAAATAACAATTGACACAAGATGTAATACATGGATAATAACATCTTAACTGGGTAAAAATAAACAATGGCTTATGATACATGATACAAATGAAGATTTTAAGATGTATATATAGTTAATAGTAGTGAAGAAAGATGCTTGTCACTTAAACACCTTATGATTTTTAGATTATAGAAGTATTTCATGAAACTCAAACATCCTAGTGGAACCAATCAAACTCATCTACCGATCAATCAATATCTCATAGAAACATAGACCATCCTAAATATTATCAAGCCACTCATGGACCAAGGTGTGTACGATGATGTATTTCCTAATATTGAGTAAGGTTGGACTAAAAAATTGTAATTCAAGTCAATATAATCTAGCTCATTCAAAAACGTTCAAAATTTTGTATAAAAGATCACTAATGTGATAAACATGTCACCATACGGAGGATATACTCCACTACCAGCTAGATTTTTATAGCCCTGATGGAGGTTAGCCCCATAATCCTTCGATATAGCTCCACTATCAATGAGGTCTCTATAACCTTAGTGGAGGCATCTAAAATACCTTAGGAATAAATATGTGCATCTCTTTTACTCTTGTCACTTTTTTTTTAAATCTCTCTTTTGTTTGAAACTTGCAATTTGGATCCTCAAGTTTGGATTATGCGCATGCTAGGATGAGTAGGAAAACTTTTTACTTTATGGCAAGACTACTCATGATGTCATCTTCCTTAGACCCAAAATTTGATTATTGTGTGATATGTGTGTGGTCCAAGAGATAACTCTAAGTATCCAAGGGAGGCCAAAATATCCTTAGAATATGATGATATTAGATAAAGGTTAAGTGGAATAGTAGGTATGGCTGAATAATAGAAACAACCTCTATTTCCAATCAACCTAAGCAAATAATGATAAGACATTCTCATGGTGAGGACAAGTGATATATATGACGTATAAAAGATTAATGATATATAGTGGGTGTGCAACACAATGAATAAGGTGATATGACACACGATCAAACACGATAAAATGAATAAATATAAAATAAATAAAGCGTGAGACATTCAGGTAGATGTAATATGTACAATTATTATGTCATTGATTAATTATACCAATCAATATTGGGAAACGTGTATTCACATATCCAAAAGGTGGTCAAATTAGCAAACTATAATCCTTATTCATGGGTGCGATGGATGAATGGATAGGAGACATACAATGTGACAAAATTTGAGGGGGAAGGAGTGGTGGCACACCCATACCAAGATATAAAGTTTCAAAGGAGATAAATGATAAGATAAAAGAAATAAATTTGAGTGAGGAGGATGAAAATGAAGAAAATAGGCAACATGAAGGGATAAAATAGAGGAGATGAAATAAATGGAGGATGAGGAGGGAAGAGGACCAGCCATATGTATGTAGTCACTTATAGTGTGACCATGCAATCAATGGCATAGGACCAAGGAAAAATAAAGACCAATATGATGGATAGAAGGGGGGAATGTGAGAAGGATAAAAGCCCATTTATAGGTACGTAGCTACTTGTAGTGTAATTGTATAATAATTACATGGAACTAAAAAATCAAGTGAAAAAAATAGGATGGTGGCAAAAGGAAAATATATGAGAGGAAGGAAGAAAATATAAGGGATGGAGACAAGAAATAACATGTTGGATTGGATGTCGATGTGCTAGTTTGTATATGCTATTGTCGGTTTTTGTTTTGTTACTTTTGAATTTTTTTTTTTTTCTTTTTGAAACATTTTATGAGGATCCCAATTTCTTTTTTGTAAAGCCCATTTTTTACTTTTTTTTTGGATTTTTGAGATTAAGTATGTACAAAAATAATGAGCCTATGGGAATGACATTAGGTATAAAAGGAATGGAGGTGAAGGATGTTGATGGGTTTGGGCTCTTCAATCCCTTTAAGAGTGGTAAGCTTGTAGGCAGTAAAACCAAAATTTTATTTGATAATTTAAGGTGCAACCCAATTGGGATCCCCAAAATGTGGAATAGAAAACACATCATTTTATTTCATTACAAAAGATGTCAAAATACATGCTTTTATTACAATACCCCATGGGCTACAAGAGGGGTTCACAAAAGTAGAATATTCCCTTTACAAAAGTGACTACAATGATGCCCAAAAGGTCTTCTAAACCACCCCAATGGGTGGGTGGGTTTAGAATTCTTAAATGTTTGGCCACCCTTGGTTGCATGCACCTTCGTGAGCCATGTACACAAAAAATACCATGATTAGTAGCATCAAAATGGCCTACCTTGGTTAGGCCCAAATTTATGAGAGATGCAATCAATAACAAGACAAGAAAACTTGATTAAAGCATGAACATAACTTGAAATGCTACAAAACATAAAATGTATTACCTTTCTTATCTTTGTTGATCATCTGTTGTTGACTGTCTGACTATTTTTGGTCTCTAGAGTGGACCTCCTAAGGATGAGAAATTATGACTTTCAAATTTCTAGGGGTAGACGATTGAGTTTTTATTGCCCAAAATGCTACAAGAACCACAATAGGATATTCAAAAAGTTTTTTGGGGCTGAATATTTGACTAAATCTAGTCTTGAGTGGAACCACCTAAGGTTGAGCGGTTGTGACTATGAACTACTTAGGGGCGGGTGGTTGAGCCTAGGCTACACAAAATCTTATGAAATTTGTAGGAAATCTCCAATAAGCTATCAAAATACTCTAGTAAGAGTTTGGGACCAATTGGAGATTCCACTTGTGAGCATTTTTATAAATAAGTAAAGTGCAATTGGAGGCACACAAAGGAGTCCATGGCTGATTTGCAAACAAGGTTATGCACACAAGAGGGTTTATAACTAAAATTTGGCAAATTTTTGGTAAGTTATTTTGCACTCTTATAAAAATGAATAAATAATGGGTGATATTTATAGAATTTTGTAAGGAAGAGGGTATATTAAGGTGGACATGACATGGAATCCAAGTGTCATGGGTGAGGGAGGTGGAAAATATAGAAAATTCCATTTGCATGGTCAAATAGGGTGTGTGCACCATGCCTTATTAATTTAATTGGGTGTGGAGAGTCCTCATCCCACTCAAGTATCATCTACATACCATACCTCATTAATTTCCTTGGGTGGGGGGAGTCCTCACCCTTTCCAAGTGGTATATAGAGGCATAGGAGTGATATGGGTGCATGGTATGTGGAAGATATTTGTAGACTAGGCTAGGTTTTAGATGGACCTAAGCTATGGTCAAATGAGTAGATCAGAGGAATGTGCACATAGGCTAGGGGAATGTGTACATAGGATAGGGGGATGGAGAAGTCATATGGTGACTAGGGTCTTGGTGTAGGAGCGAGCTTAATGGGTTAAAGAGGATAAATAAGGATGATTTGATTTTTGTAAGGTTACCATTACATATTTTGGATTAATAGGGACTATTACAAAATTACTAATTATTGACCTTAGAAAAATATTAAATAGACATTTTTTAGGTGTCTACATTTACCCCTTTTTGTACTATGTTGCATGACAAACACATTGCAGTGCAAAACACATGACACTATATGGGTAGACTAATGATGGAGGACAGTGGAAGGTGATGATTGACCATGGATTTTGGTGCACCACAATGACAATTGAGGGGGAATATATGTAATGTTATATCAAATCAAGAGCAATGTAATATGCCCCAATTATGGATTAGGAAAATACCCTTGAAACGTTTCCTTTGATAAATTGTTGAGACCATTTGTTGTAGTAAGTCAACCAACCATTTTTAGGTATCATCACGACACCAATTGATTTGTCGAATTGTTATGTGTGAGTAACCATACAGTCATAGATATGGGGTATACTACATTTTTGTGTTGGAATTTAAGTTGAGAAGAGAAATTCTACTATTTTCCCCAACAAAGGAGGTTTAATAATAACCTCTATCAAAAATTCTTGGACACGCAATTTTAGAATTAGATGTTTGGATATTGGACTTGTTTGCAATAGAATTTTATGGGATATGTCTACCCCCTGAAGCGAAGAGTTGGTGGATGAAGAAAATAGAAGATAACAATGAAGCACTTGATAAATAGTTATTGCACGACTACAAAATGGGAATGAATTAGGTAAAAGGTGAACTTAGTCGAGTGAAGGGAGCAAAATTTACCATTTTCCAATTGTATGAGGGTATATTATTAGGAACTACCTATCTTCAGGTGGTTGGAAACCATACCAGGTGGTCACCAACCATCCCAAGTAGTCATGCATACTCAATTTTAAAAACAAGACTGCACAACATGATGGTTCATTTGCATCGTGCATCATAGTAGGAGGAAGAGAGAGTGAGGGGTGCCAACAAGTAATTGATGTGGAGCTCTTGTGGATTGATAATTCGAGTGAACAATATGGAAAGTGAAGGAGTTATACTAGATTTTGGAGGGAGTGCTAGGTTGGTTAATCCTTTTTTATACTTTTTTCTCTCATTTTTGCATTTAATGGATAAAAATGAACTGTAGGGTTTTATTTTCTTTATTGTTTTATTTTGTTTTTAGAGAAATTACACCATAGGAAAAGTATGATAGTATAGAAAATGAAACATGCATTATATTTTGTGAGTTTTGTATTTTGATTGTTGCATTACTTTCATGGTTTTTTTGTTTTGTTTTTGTTTGTTGTGGGATAATGGGTATCCCAATACACCTTTTATTTTGTAACTATACAGATCCATACAGTTGTACAGACTATATGAATCCATGCAATTTTTTTTTTAAATGGAGAACCATCTAGGGTTGGGTAGTTGGGCCAACCATCCAAACCTATGTGTTTGAGCCAACCATGTGTGGTCGAGTGACTAAGTATTTATTTTGGAGCTATATAGATCCATATATATGGGTCAACCGTATAGGGTTGTATAATCAATTTTTTTATGTTGATGGAATATGAATTTTGATGGGAGAAATTATGGTCGCTAAATATTTTGAGGCCATGACATAGGTTCAAATAGATTTTTGAAAGCTCGATTATTTTCTAGACGGGGAGGACTAGGTATGTTTGAGGTAAATAAGATTAGAGGGAGTGGCATGATTATAACCTATGCATATAAAAAGGTGTTACTTATTGGAATTCACTAAGAGGTGGGACCTAGATAGAAGTACGTTCCACTTGCCAACTAGGGAGATCATAGTGACTTTAGAGTATGTATATCGAATACTCTATGTACCAATTGAGGTGAGGGTTGAACTCATGTGAACATTGATAGTGGTGGTGTGATGTATGAGTTGTATCACAAGGCAGACATACTAACACAAGGATAGGCTATAGTGATGGTTCTCATATAGTGCATTATATTACCTGATTATTTAGGTGTGTGGTTCCCATAGAACCTACTAGGGATGGTGTGGGATTTGGTTGAGATGTCATCGTTGTTTGCATGGACCACAACCTTATTAGCCTAGACCTACAAAGATTTATATGAAATGTGATGGATAAATTAGAATGGTCTTAGCTATAATTTATTACTATAAGTTTGGGCATGGGATAACATCATGGCAGATAGGGGATCGAGATGCCATATGCTCTAAAATGATGTAGAGTTAGGGAGGGTTGAGCTAGCAAGCCTTATTCATGGGATGGAGAGTATTATCACTCTATATAGATAAGGTTGAGACTAGAGGATATTCATTGGTGACTATATTATGGTGGCCCAATATAGACAAAGTATTTAATGTAGCTATATCATGTTTGATGACTGAGGTGGGTGATTGGACGATAGAGCATGCAATATGAGTATTTTTAGTATACTTAGTATTGTGATGGTTTGGTCTAAAGTAGGGGATTTTGTATCAACCTATGATATATAGGAGAAGATGGAGGAAGTCAACAATGGCACCACATATATAGCCATTGGCTATGAAGGTATACGAGGCTATAACAATGTCAGACATGGATGATAGTGGTATGGAAGTGGAGGTGTGGATGAGGGGATGGATAGAGAGGGAGGTGGAGATGGAATTGAGGGAGGAGCAGTATAAAATGGAGGGGATGAGTATGAGGAAGAGGGAGATCCTTTGAGGTGGCATTTACATCATCAATTATTTGTTGGAGTAAGTCCATTGAAGGAAACATCTAAGGATATACCAATGGTTAATTTTAAGGGTAGTAAGGGGTTGGATTTTGTTGATAGTATGGATTTGTGTGGATTTGTGTTATCTCTTAAGGAGGCTAAGGTGCTATGGGAGAGAGTGTGACTAGTGGAGGCATGTATCACTGAGAAAGAGGTAGCATAGATACTAGAGAGAGTAAGACTATAGGCTATGAGAGATAGACTACAGGAGGAGAGAGATGTATTGTAGACTTAGAGGGATAGCCTATAGGAGGATCTAGACAAGTTGTAGGCTAGGAGGGCTATGATTCAAGGATAATTGGATGCTATAGTAGCAAATAGGGATGGACTATGATATGAGGTGGAGCAACTTAGGGTGGGGGAGACCTGATGGTAGTGTAGACAAACGTGACATATTTGTGTTAGGCCATGTATGGGTTGAGGATATTATACACATGGGAGATACATAGGGTGATGGTACAGGATGATATTATGCTACTATAGGGTGTGTTGACTTTATAAAAGTTAGCCCCTTAGTCACAATAGAATAGTAGAAGTATGTCATTTATTGTTTTACCAATACCCTAGTTCATGGAACCTATAGTGTCATAGGTATCACTAGCAAGTCCCTCATGATGTGGCAAGAGGTATTAGGGGAATTTTAGGAGCAAATAAGAGGAACAAGAGAGGATTGGATATGATTGATAAGGATGAGAGGATGGGAGTGGGGAGATTGTTGGGAGACAATAGTAGGGATGATTATTTTCTGTGTGGCTAAGGGACCATAATTATGTATATGAGGATGATGTATGACATTGTATGCAACTATATATTTCCTTAGGGTAATTTTTTTGTAGCATACGGGCACATATGATGATGTATGTATGACAAATTTGTGATTATATATCATTTTTATGATGCTATAGATATATGTATATTATCATGATGTGAATAATTATTGATTTTTTTTATACATATATGTTATGTGGTGTGATGGATTTTATTAGATGGATGATGATTTGATGCATTTGTGTATATTAACATGAGATGCATGATTTATGATTTTTTATTATATATATATGATTATGTAATGTGATGGATTTGATTATATGGGTACCTATGTGCATAGAATTATGTGTGTGTTTAAGCACATTTTGAATATGTGTATATGCCTTTCATAATCACAATTAGTTTAATTAATCAATGACAAGTGCACAGTCATAGTAACATGTCATGAAACATTATAAATCACAATGGACACAAGATGTAATACATGGATAATAATATGTTAACTCGATAAACAATGAATAATGGCTTATAATACAAGACATAAATGGAGATTTTAAGATGCATATACAATGAATAGTAGTGAAGCGGGATGTTTGTCACCTAAACACCTTAGGATTTTTATATTCTATAAGTATTTCATGAAACTCAAACATTATAGTGGCACCAATCAAACTCATATACTAGTTGATCAATATCTCATAGAAACTTAGACCATCCTAAAAAATATCAAGCCACTCATGGAATAAGGTGTGTGTGATGATTTATTTCTAAATCTTGAGCGAGGTTGGACTAACCAATTGTAATGCAAGCCAATATAATCTATCTCATCTACAACTATTCAGATGTTTGTATAAAATAAGGTTGCTAATGTAATAGACATGTTTCCATGTGGAGGGTATACTCCACTACCAATGAGGTATCTATAGCCTCTATGGAGGTTAGTCCCATAATATTTTGACTTAGCTCCACTACCAGACAAGCATCTATATCCTTGGTGGAGGTGTCTAAAATACCTAAGGAACCAATATATGAATATTTTTGCTCTTATAGTTTTTTTGGACTCTCTCTTTTGTCTCTTTTGTTTGAAACTTGCAATTTGGATCCTCAAGTTTGGATTATGCACATGCTAGTATGATCAGGAAAATTATTCACTTTATGGAAAAACTACTCATGGTGTCATTTTCCAAAGACTCAAAATTTGATTATTGGGTAATATGCGTGTGGTCTAAGAGATTACTCTAAGTATTCAAGGGAGACCAAAATCTCCATAGAATATGATGATGTTTGATAAAGGTTGAGTGGAACACTAGGTATGGTTGAATAAAAAAACAACCTTTGTTTCAAATCAACCTAAATAATGAATGACAAGATATCTTGATGGTGAGGACAAGTGGCATATATGATGTACAAAATATGAATGATATGCAGTGGGCATGCAACACAATGGATAAGGTAATATGACACATGACTAAACAAGATAAAATGATAAATGATAAAATAAACAAAGTGTTTGATGCATAGGTGGATACAATATGTACAATTGTTATATGTCATTGATTAATTACATCAATCAATATTGGGAAGAATGTATACATGTATCCAAAATATGATTAAATTAGCATGCTATAAGTCTTACACATGGGTGTGATGGATGAATGGATAGGAGAAATATGATGTGAAAAAATATGAGGGAAAAGTGTGGTGACATGCTTCAAACCAAGGATAAAGTTATGAATAGGGTTATGTGTAAGGGGTTGGCCCCAAAATGTATTTATAAAAATTTGGTGAATTAGTTTTGAAATCTAGGTGAATAGTGTCCAAATGCATGTAGAAGGTTCACTATTATTAGGGGAAATGTTGGAAATTCAAACTTAAAATGGTTATTATAAAATTGGGGTGAATCAACCCAAAAAAAATTGCACCAATTTTTTTTTGGCTAATGGGCCTTGGTCAAGGGTCCCAAATATTAGCCAATTCCAAATTTTGAAAATCCTAATTTTAGCAAATTTGGTAATAAATAGCCACTATGCATAACCCTGGTTGTGAAAGAGAGACAAGACAAGATAAAATGAAGAAATTTGAGCAAGGATGAGGTAAACAAAGAAAAGAGTCAAGATGAAAAGATAAAATACAGGAGATGAAATAAAATGGGGATGATGAGGGAAGAGGACCAACCATATGTACGTAGTCGCTCATAGTGTGACCATGCAATCAATGGCATAGGGCCAAGTAAAAATAAAGAGCAAGATTATGGATAGATGAGGGTAATGTGAGAAGTAGAAAGACCCAGTCATAGGTACATACATGCTCATAGTCTGGTTGTACAACAATGACATGTAACTAACAAATGAAGAGAAATAAAGAGGATAATGGAAAAAGGAAAAGAGATGAGAGTAATGAGGAAAAGATGATGGATGGAGATAAGAAATAGGATGTTGGTTTGGATGTCAATTTGCTTGTTTGGATTTTTTATTGTTGGTTTTATTTTTGTTATTTTTTATTTGTTTTAAACATGTAATAGGGATCCCAATTTTTTTGTAGATCCCAAATTTTATTTTTTGTCTTTTTGAGATTAAGGATGTACAAGAAGAATGGGCCTACTGTAATGGCATTAGGTGTAAAAGTAATGAAGGTAATGACATTAGGTGTAAAAGGAATTAAGGAGAAGGATGTTGATGGGTTTAGGCTCTTCAATACCTTTTAGAGGCAACCTTGTAGGCACCAAAATCAAACTTTTGTTTGACCATGTAAGGGACAAGCTAATTGGGATCACCAAAATATGGATTAAAAAATGCATCATTTCATTTAATTACAAAAGCTATCAAAATACATGATTTTATTACAATGCCCCATGGGCTACAATAGGGGTTCACAAAAGTAAAATATTCTCTTTACAAAAGTAACTATAATGATGCCCAAAAGGTTTTCTAAACCACCCCAATGGGTGGGTGGGTTTGTAATTCTTGAATGCTTTACCACCCTTGGTTGTATGCACCTTCATGAGCCCTACACACAACCAAATACAATGATTAGTAGTATCAAAAGGGCCTACCTTGGTTAGGCCCAAATTTATGAGAGATGCAACCAATACAAAAAATAAAAAAAAAACTTGATTAAATCATGAACATAGCTTGAAATGATATAAAACATAAAATATAATACCTTGCTTATCTTTGTTGATTATCTACTACTAACTATCTAACTATTTTTGGTCTTTGGAGTAAACTACCCAAGTATGGGTAATTACGATTGTCAACCAAATAGGGGTAGGCAATTGAGTCTTTACTACCTAAAATGCCACAAGAATCTCAAGAGGACCTTTTGTAAGTTATTTGGAATTAAATATTTAATTGAATCTAGTCTTGAGTGGAACCACTTAAGGGTGGGTAGTTGCAACTATGAATGACCTAGGGGTGGGAAGTTGAGCCTAGGCTATACAAAATCTTATAAAAAATGAAAGGGACTTCCAACAAGGTGTCAAGAGCCTCTCATAAGCGTTTGGGGCTGATTGGAGATTCCACCTATGAGTAGTTTCATAAATAATACAAGTGCAAATGCAAGCATACAAAGGATTCCATGATCGATTTGCAAACAATATTATGCACATAAGAGGATTTCTAACTAAATTTTAGTAGAGTATTAGTGTGTTATCTTGCAATCTTATGAAAATTAATAAATGATAGGGTGTATTTATAGATTTTTTTAAGGGATAGAAGGTAGTGAGGTGTAAATTACATGGCATGACATGGAAACCAAGTGTCATGAATGAGGGAGGTGGAAAATCTAGGAAATTCCACTTGCATAGCCAAAGAGGATCTATGCACCGTGCCTTATTAATTTTCTTGGGTGGGGAGATTCCTCACCACACTCAAGAGGCATGTGCACACCATGCCTCATTAATATCCTTGGGTTATGAGAGTCCTCACCCTTTCCAAGTGGCATTAAGAGGCATGGGGATGATAAGGGTGCACAGGGATGTGGAAGATAGGTGTATACTAAGCTAGGGCGAGGTGGACCTAAGCTATGGTTAAAGGGGTATATTAGGGGAATGTGCACATATGATATGGGAATGTGAACATAGGCTAGGAGAATGTGCGCATAGGATAGGGGGATTGGGAAGTCACATGGTGACTAGGGGCTTGGTGTAGGAGACAGCTTAATAGGTTAAGGGGCTAAATAAGGCTGAATTTATTTTTGTAAGGTTGCCATTACACATTTTGTATTAATAGATACTATTACAAAATTACTAATTATTAACCATAGAAAAATATTAAATGTACATTTGTTAGGAGTTTATATGAACCATTAAACTAGTAATGTGATCTAGTATTTTTATTATGATATTTTAAAGTTATGATATAATCCACTTTTTATTTAGCCTTTTTGGCAACATGGTCCACCATAATATTTCCCTTATGGAAAAATAGCATAGGTTATTTTATGAATATGGAACCATGATCGGTTGACCTATCATTCCAATAATGACATACTCTATTTCAATGGAAATGGAATTAAAAAATTAGATAATGATGTAATTCAAGTAAATAAATTGATCAATTGACTAATGAAAATAAGGTAGACTAAAACTCAATCCTCACTCAATAATTTTTTATACAACCCATAGACAAGTGCAGATGTATGTTGACTCGATTAGGATGGATGCACAATAGGAGTAATGATTTTTTTTGTTATAGTAGTGGAAGATGCTAACCTAGGTTATGTTATATTTTACAAGATTTTGCAGGAATAAATAGAAGAAAATTTTTACTAAATTATTATAATAAAATAAATTAAAGGAAATCAGATAATTATAACATAAAATAGATGAATGATGCCTTTATACACCCCCATAAAATGATCAATATTTTATATCACATTGATACAATGGATTAGTTGATAAAGGTATAAAAATATATTAATAATTAATTTCAAGTTATATTACCCTTTATTGGCATATCATTAAGGTAAGGTTATAATAATATTAACCACCATAAGGTTAAATCATGATCCCATAGAAAATATACAATAATTCTTATTAACTATTATAGGCTTATAAGTAATTTATAATACAATATTATCATTGTTTGAAGAAGTTTAGAATTAGATATTTTAAACACCACCATATACATTGAGAGGGCAAGGAAAGAAGACATTAATGCTAACATCTCCCCCCTTAATGGAAGCTCTAGTGAATTGGTTCACTATAATAACAAGGACCCGTTAGAATCTCACTCGGCATCTAGAAATTTATCTTTAGACTTATTACACTTAAAATCAATCTTCTACAATATTTCTAAATAATTCTTAGTAATATTGTCTTCCATTTTATATTATACTTAACAATTTTTTATACTTTGCATGAATAGAAGACCTTATATTGCTAAGCCTTATCCAAAGCGTGTTTTAATTGCTTTGCATGAGCTTGTACATGATAGAAATGATTAAAATTTTGCATAGCCACCTAAAAGTGAACAAGAATATAAAATAAGTACTCAAGGGTCAGATTTTAATGCTTATTTAAATACAAAAGAACTATATAAATCAATAGTCCAATTATTTAAAAGTAAGAATAAATATAATAAAGGACAATCTTGACACATTTAGTATCATGCTTGTTTTTGTCTCTCAAACATGTAATGTCTACCCTTAAAGGATTAAACATTGAAGTATAATGCTTAATGTTATAAAACTCTACCATCTTGAGATAAGAAATTTCTAGCTCTAATTCACTAAATTCCGTGAACGTTTCATCCCCTTTACTCAATTTTAATAAAATATATATACATTTTTAAGAATATTAAAATTTAGTGGTTACCATTTAAATTATGGGCCATAACTAGTTACATTTCAATCACAAAATAGACTACAATATTTCATATGCATATAAGTGTTCAATTATTCCACACCATCCATATTCAAGTATATTTACCTCTAAGTAGGCATAGCCTATTCATCCCATCTACTTGTATCTCAAAGCAACTATTACAATTTTCAAGTTCATCAGGGCTTTGGGTCTAGGGCTTTATATCAATCTAGAGTATATGCTAGATTAGAGGTGAATCTTCTTTGTGGATTTTTAATTAATTCAAGTTGGCTTCATCCTCTCATCTATGAGTAATATTGACATCAACCCCGTAATTTTTATAACAATTGCTATAGTATCCTTGTAAGCACACAATCTTCAAATAGATAATACAAGGACTTGTATTACACAAATCATCATTGAGGGTGATCGTATTTCATTTATTATACTAATAATATTGCACAAGTATAATTATATTATATTAAAAGCCCATTATTTCAATGTTTATCTTTTCTATCCACCAAAATATATTCTAAGATTCATCAAGCATTGCAATATTCCTAAACAATTCTATAAAACTAGTTAATCAACACACATGTGAAAATGCATGGCAAAACCAATGATATTCATAAAACCTACTTATTACAAATCATTAGGTAATTCCTTTTATACATGTAAAGAGTAGGCATGAAAATATAAATCATCAATTTAGAATTCTATGGTTAGAAGAAAATCCTACATTAAAGCAACACACTCCTCTTTATAAGGAGAATTCAATTAACTAGTGTAACACATTGTACTTCTCCCTTTATAATAGCTCTTTTCTAACCACCATAAGAGTTAGGATTAATAATGGTAATTAATTCCCTATTTACTAGTTACCAACAGATTTAAATGGAAATTATAATTTAGGAATAGAGGATATATATTAGTCTACTAAGATAGTTTAATCCATCTATAGAGAAAGTGCAAATAATTATACTATATTAGTATCATATATTAATTTTTTGCTACAAAATGGTGATTTACCCATGCATCAAAAGTTCATAAATATATGGAATATTCTAGATAAAATTCAAAAGTGTCTAGGTCCTTATCATAAAAGGTTTCTCATAGAATACTCAAGGTTTATTACATACATGAGATTCAACATCCTAAACTAATCAGGTAAAAATTCTTAATAGATGATTCTATTATCTAATCATAATTTTATATTTTAGGTGATAATCTAATCAAGTAAAAAAAAATACTACATGATCCCATTATCTAGCTAACCATCTATGTAATGATGGAAAGATCCACTTCTTTACACTTGGTATTTCTTCTTACATAGGACTAAATTCCCTATTACTCAAGCAATTAAAAAAAATTAATCATCATTATATTTTTTACATATATCATGTCATGGATGGAACATGCATCTCCACCAGTTCATATTTATCAAGTATTTTTTAGTTCTAATATTATACATTAATTCCATTTATGTATGATTACTTAGTAATAACAATGAGACAAAATGTTAAACACATCAATACTCTAATAAAATGGTTGTCCTTAAATGGACCAACATTCAAATATTCCATAAATGCTCACAAATTTCACTAAATGGTAGTCAAATTTCTATAAGAGTATATTATAAAATAAAATATTTCAAGTACACACTTTATTATCATTCAAACAGGAGTAGCTATTCTAGTGGTGCTTTCCATTATTGGTTTGCTAAGTTTTCTACTTCATGACATGTTCAAGGTTTATTTTTTTCTTTAAAATACAATTGTCTAATCAACTTCATGAGAATATCAACCTAATAACAAATTATTACAGTCCAAATAATGTAGTACAAAGAAGGTTGCATCCATGATAGAAATGGTATACATTGTTAAACCAAGTTTCAATTCTATATGATTTTATGTTTGTCAACACAAAACCTCATATGTAATATGTACATAATTCATCCAAACATCAATTGACCTTATTGATATTTACCTTTAATTTGAGATGAAGAAGAGTATCATAAAGGTAATTTATCATCCAACAAAGGACTTCTAACCTAAAATTCCCCTTCAATTTTTTTTTTTATATTATAGAGAATTGATATTTCAATGAGGAGGTTAAATACAGAGAATCATCATGTTTGAAAATGAACTTATGGATGTGTTAATCTATTTACATGATGTCACACTACCACGCAAAATAACACATAGAGAAAACATTATAAGAATATAAAGTCTAAACATACATATTTATGTAATCATATAAATGCATTCTATCTACATGAAGTGATTATCTCATCCATATTATGAACTTAATGATCTAGTTAATACTTGATATGTTCCTTAGAGTACAATTTGTTATATATTATTCAAGCACATATCATCACTTGACCTCAAACATACCACCCGTATGTTCACCCATTTTGGACTTGATTTGCAAGCGCTATCTATAAACCATAAATGTATATGGTTATGTCTTTTTTAACTGCATCCCTACCATCTCACCAAGTTTTATTTTTATGATTATTTATAGCTCTAAGATCTGACCATATACACTTCAATAAGATAACAAGAACAATTTATGTAAACCTATTGAGGTTTGCAAGTTAAGGGATCAATTGGGATTTCCACTAAAATTATAGTACACCATTATACACCCTTGTAACAATCAACTTAAACATTCTATTTAAGAGATAAGGTCCAATCCAACCATCAAATAATTATATTTATACAGAATAAAAACATAATTGTATCCCATGAAAAATAGCAAAGACACATTCATTGCTTGCAATAGTTATCTAATTTAATCATCATCATTCATTTAATAGCACTTTATTACTCAAGACATGAAATAATTTCTTGTTTTATTTAATTAAAGGGTTATTTAGGACTAGTACATAAGTTGATACAATAATAGATATGTATTACAATTTAAGATAGCTAATTTTGAATAGCCATAGTATATGAATTGGAATAATAATTTATGTTTATCATAGTTCATGTTAATTAACTTTGAATAACCATAATAAATGAGTTAATACAAAAATGGATATTTTATCATAATTCATAATAATTCATTTTGAAAAGCCATAGTACATGAGATGCTACAACAATGGATGTTTATCATAATTCATTATAATTAATTTTAAATAGACATAGTACATGAGTTGGTATAGCAATCTCTTTTTTAAATTTCAAGTATAACATCCATTAATTTTCTCTCAACTCAAGTACAACAAGTCTATTTTTAAGTATATTTTATAGTTTCATCTCAAAAGTTCAAAAGTATCATTGTACATCTATCATGAGTGTGCCTTACCTTAGGGTTTCAACAAGATATGTAAAAAATGCATGAGGTAAGTCACTACACAATAAAATCAACTACAAGTTCAAAGTGAAACTAGTTTAAGTTATTCAAGCAACATGTATAAAAAGTAAGAATTTATTGAGCATAATGTCTCATCATCTCTCTAGGTGTAAATCTAGACCATAAAAAACTAAGCATGAGAATAGAAAACATGATTTGGATCAAACAAGACTAAGTAATAAAATTATAAGTGGTATCCAACAACACCAAGTAGAGCAATACCAAGCATAGATTACTTTAGAGGTACTAGTTAAACCATGTACAACCAAAATTAGTATCATGCACAAATATGAATGGCATCAATCAAAGTTAGGTGTCTCAAACAAGAATTGTTTCGACTAAGACCATGCTTTAAGAGCATAATATATACTATAAGTCAAATTATTTAATTAATTAAAGTATAGTAAGTAAGAGATATAGCCCAACACTATGTGTTAAGTAATCCATAAATTCTACAAGCATAAGCTTCACTATAACTAGAATGTAATCTCTATAGTAAAAATTGTGTATGTATTCCCTAAGTACATTACTTTGGAGGGAAACCACATCAACATGTACATTCCTAAATTTTTGCATTCCTAAATGGAGTAATAAGGTGTAAGTAAGGAATTATTTTTGTGCAAGTGTAGTGTTGAATGTCATTTTAAGTAGGAGTTATAAGGTGTATTTGAGCATTAATATTTTTGTATGGTGAAATATTTTGAAGGAAATTTTTTGAGTATCGAACCACTAAAATTGGCAAAGAAGAAAATTGTGATTGAGACAGGTTTTGAAGGGTATTTCTTCATAAAACAAAAATATATGGGCACATATTCCTAGTGAGTGATTATTGAATGTTGTGAATGCTAATTTGGAGTGAAAAGGGTTGTTTGGTAAGCATTGTTGAGTTTGATTTTTCTGGAATGAAAGTTGATTCTAGAAACCTTGTTTGATAAGCATTGTTGGAAATATTGAGTAAATATTTCATATGCTTGAGCTAGGGTTTGTGCAAAGAACATGAGTATCATTGTTATGTGAAGTGGTGAACTATCTTGAACTAGGGTTTGCAAAGATCATGAGTATCATTGTTATGTGAGGATTATTTGATTAGCATTGTTGTTGAAGTGATTGGTTGAGTGAAGAACTTGAACTAGGGTTTGCAAATATCATGAGTATCATTGTTATGTGAGGACTAATTTATAATAATTATTGTTGAAGTGATTGGTTGAGTGAAAGTTATTGAGCTTAGTTGAGTGGATGTGTTGAAGTGAGAGTTCAAGTTCTATAAAAAAAATTGTTCAATATTCTAAATTGATTTGAGAAAAAGGTTGAGTTTTTTAAGTGTGAAACATATTGAGTCTCTAACAATATTTTATATGTTTCTATGATGAAAATAGATATTCAAATTATTTGACCATTGTTGTGAATGTAAAGCATATTGAGTCTCTACAAATTATCTATATGTTTCTATGAGATTGAACAAGTTCTAGGGAGGAATTTTTGAGCAGACTTGAGGTAATTCTTAGAGAAGACTTGTGGATATATTAGTGTGAGCTTTTGTGGAAGCTTACAATACAAATTTGAAGATAGATATTGAGATAATATTGGACAAGTTCTAGAGAGGACTTGTGGATAGATTGGTGTGAGCTTTTGTGGAATATTACAAGGCATATTTGAGACAAGTATTTGAGAAGACTTGTGAGCAGAGTTGATTGATTGATTTGTTCAAACCTTGAGTTAAGGTTTGGGGTGGGTCCAGTAGATTTGATTTATGATTAATTCAAGCTTTGTGTTAAGGCTTGAGGACAGAGATTGAGGACAAATTTGTGCTAGATCAAAGGACTGTGTTTAGTGTATATTTGAGGATATATTTTGGTGTAGATTTTAGGATAGGTTTGTGTCAGACCAAAGATAGATATTGAGTAGATTTTTTCTAGACCGAAGGACTATGTTTAGTGCAGATTTGATACAGACCTAAGAGTAAGCTTTAGAGGTGACAGAGTATAGAGGACAATCGTCTCTAGTGGATAGATATATGTTAGCCATGGTAGTAAGTACAAGTCTTTTGATTGAGGATAGGAGTCTTTAGTGGATAGAGATCCATTAGCGAGTGTAGTGGAGGTAGCAGTTCTTCTAGAAGATCACTAGCTAGAGTAGAGGAGAAAGGAGTTCTCCTGTGGATAGAGATCTATGAACTTGATTAGGTGATTGGTGTCTATTTGTACAGAGGTCTATAAACATTGTAATAGGGAAGAATTCCCAAAGATATTTGTTGAGAAAATTTTAGTAAAATATTTTCTCCATGGAGTAGCCCACATTGGGTGAACCACATTAAATTTGTGTCTCTATTGTGTGTGATGATTTTTGCATTGCTTTGGTTACTGCTATTGATATTTCCATTGATTATATTGGATAATACTATTTGGTAAAGAAAAATAAAAAGTGCTCTTATACAGTTCACCCCCCTCTTAGTATAAGCTTGTGCTCTTCAATTGGTATCAAATTTGGTTCCTTAGAAAAATGTTTAACAACTTGAAGGAAGATCTTACAATAACATAAATGGTAAAGAAAGGAAAAAGTAGAACCATGAGACACAAGAAGAAAAGAACACACATGGTCATGAAAGAAAAGGAATATGAATTTTATGTTGTCATTTTGAGAGGAGAAATGCAAATAGATTCAAGAGGTGAATCAAGCAGTGGAGAAAATGTCATATTGATAAAGTTTTGTACCAGATTTAGGAATATAGGTCACCATGCAGCTTATTATCCATAAGAAGGTGAAGAATTTTTTGTTTGTTGTCAACTCGGTCATGATGCAAGTTATTGCAATGGTTTTAGTAGTGGTGAAGATGAATATGATCCTTTCAGAATTGAAGTCCTAAAGGATGGTTCAAAAAAATATAACAGGGACAGTCAAAACAAATATGAAAAAGAAACTCTACTTTCAGCAATAAAATAAAATGCTCATGTTGAAGACCAAATAAAAGAAAGAAATTTAGAAAAATAAAAAGAGGAAGCTACTCTTAAGGAACTTGTTGAGTTGAAAAGGGGGAACTTAGAATTAAAGGCTCAAATACAAGAGGATGAGAAATGTAAGATAAAGCTTCTACAAGATCTCTCTGACTTGAAAGTTACATTTAAATAAGTAGGAAAAATTAAAAAAGGTATGGCTGAAAAATTAAAGATAAAAGATCTAGAGTGTGAAATATTAGAACATGAGATAGTTTCACTAAATATGGAAGTGAAAGACTCTAAGGAAAAGCTACAAAAGGTCGAGAAAAATTCAAATACCTTGGATAGGATTATCAGTACACAAAGATCATTAGTCACCAAAACATGACTTAGTTTTGAAGAAGAACAAGAGAAACAGGAAGTAGAAAAAGGAGATTCAAGCTCAAGGATCAAAGAAGAAAAAGCTTCAGAAGAAGAGAGTGTAATAAAAAGTAAGACTTCTAAGGATAAGTTGGACAATAGAAATTTCAACAAAGAAAGGAACAATGCACAAATAAGAAACAAAAAATAGGACATGGTAGAAGAGACTAAGAGACCAATGGGGTCAAGGCAAGGTTTCTTCAATGGACGTTGCTTCTCATGTCATAGGTTTGGGCACAAGGCTTCACAGTGCAGGACACATGAAAGAAAGGAATATGGAAATTTCAGAAATGGACATCTCTTTCAAGGGTATTGTTACTCTTGTAATCAGTTTGGTCACAAGGCAGTGAATTGCAGGGTTTATGACAGAAATGGATATGGCATCACCAGGAGAAATCCCAAGACATTTGCACCTCCAAGGAATCACAACATTGAGTGTTATAAGTGCAATAATGTTAGGCATATAGCAAGGTGGTGTAGAAAAGAATTTTTAGAGCTTCCAAGGATAGGCAAGAAAGAGGATTCTCAAAAGGTTCAAAAAGGTATGACTTCAAAGGTATGGAAAGAGAAAGCTAAAGAGTAGTGTATGTTGGGAGTAGAAATACTCCCACCCTAGAACTAACCACCTCAAGAGGAGGTGGGAGAAGGGATAAGCAAAGAGACTCATTCTTATCCCCAAGCCCCAAAGGCGACCCTTTGCTATTAATGTCAAAGGGGGAAATATTTGAGTAAGAGGGAGAGATTTGAATTAGAAGGAAAGCATTGAGTCAGGAGGAGCAATTTCCTATGGGGAGTAGAACAGAAATAGGTAAAATGTAAATGTATTGCCATCAATGACAAAGGCGAATATTATTGAAAATATGAGCAGGTTTTGTTGTCATTGATGTCAAGCGTCAATGATCAGTACAAGACTTGGCAAAAGAGGTTGGTCAAAAGAATGGTTAAATTCTCTAGAGGAAAGGCCTAAAGAACATAATATTATAATATTTATTATTATAATATTAAGGGTTCAAAGACCATGGTTAAAGGACCAAAGTTATTTAAAAGATTTAAATTATTTAATATTTAAATTATTTTTTAAATAATTTAAAATTAAATATTTAAATATTTTTAAATAAAGTTTTAATTAAAGGTTTGAGCGCCAAGTTATCAAAAGGGCTGATGGTTCATTTGTAAAGACCTAAACAATAAATTTAAAATATTCTATAGTGGGCCAGCCACTATTTTTGTCCACCCCGACATCACAAAAGAAATACCCATGTGCATCGACATCTCCAAGTGATGATGCTTCAAATTAAAAGGACCATATGATATATTTACATAACGTAAAAAGCTAAGGTAATGGTGAATATACGTTGTGATAAAAATCAAGAGCGTTCGGTGATGAAATCTTGGCACACTCGCAGTGGAAACAAGTTGAATAGTGAATTCATATTCGCTATCGAGAGAAGATCGCAATCGTCAAGAATTGCATGGCGATGAGCTAAGGTTTTGGATGTAATTCATCGAAGGAAAAAATACTATGATCAAATCCTTTGCACGATATCGATTCCTGAAGATAGATGAACACCATACCAATGGCACGAACATCTTGACTAACAATAGACTAAAGTTTGTGGGGAATGAACGTAAAAATGAATACACGCTGAAACCCAGAATACAGTGTAGAAGCCCTCCAAGCAGGTGATAGTTGAAGACGAAAAAGAGATAGTGAAGTTTGGAAGGTGTGCATTTGAAAGACATTGATTTATCCTTGCAAACACCTGAGTTGTTACAACTATTGGGGTTTCTAATCGATGGTTTGAACTGTGCAAGCAAAGAGCTATGATGGCATATCAGAAACACCGGAAGAAATTAAATGAGGTGACAACAAAAAGGGGTGCACCATTTTTGGGAAAAGAAATTGTCAAGTGATAGTGCACACCTCAAAAGATACAAAGACCCTATCCACCCTATTGATTCCATCTAAGTTGGTCGAGTTGGCAGATAAGCTATGCTACAGAAGTGAGGTCTCATTTTCAAAACTCCTCAGCACCGGATCATCCTTTTATCAAATTTTAAAAGAAAATTTTGAAAGTTATAAAAAAATAGGTTGTGCTCACCTACATTTTATGTCATAGTAGCGCAAACGGTTGATATAAAGGTTTTAGTAGGTTGGAGGTTGCTGGATCGAATCACAGGAGATGTAAGTGAATGTTTTTTATTATTTTTTATTTATCAAAAGTTTGGTGCATATGATAATTATTGAGATCGGGAGACAAGGATTTTGGTGTTTGAGTCTATAAGGTTGGAGCAATAAGGTATAATTAAAGTTTTAATTTTTGATATATGTGTGGATGAATGTTATTTTAAAATGGAGTAATAAGGTGTAAGGAAAGAATTATTTTTGTGTAAGTGTAGTGTTGAATGTCATTTTAAGTATGAGTTATAAGGTGTATTTGAGCATTAATATTTTTGTATGGTGAAATATTTTGAAGGAAGTTTTTTAAGTATTTAACAATTGAAATTGGCAAAGAAGAAAATTGCGATTGAGATAGGTTTTGAAGGGTATTTATTCATAAAACAAAAAGATATGGGCACATATTCCTAGTGAGTGATTATTGAATGTTGTGAATGCTAAGTTGGAGTGAAAAGGGTTGTTTGATAAGCATTGTTGAGTTTGGTTTTTCTAGAATGAAAGTTGATTCTAGAAACCTTGTTTGATAAGCATTGTTGGAAATATTGATTAAAACTTTCATATGCTTGAGCTAGGGTTTGTGAAAAGAACATGAGTATCATTGTTACGTGAAGTGGTGAACTATATTGAACTAGGGTTCACAAAGATCATGAATATCATTGTTATGTGATGATTTTTTTATTAGCATTGTTGTTGAAGTGATTGGTTGAGTGAAGAACTTGAACTAGTGTTTGCAAATATCATGAGTATCATTGTTATGTGAGGATTACTTGATAAGCATTGTTGTTGAAGTGATTGGTTGAGTGAAATTTATTGAGTTTAGTTAAGTGGATGTGTTGAAGTGATAGGTCAAGTTCTGTAAAGCAAATTGTTCCATATTCTAAATTGATTTGAGAAAATGATTGAGTGTTTGTAAGTGTGAGTATCTAACAATTATCTATATGTTTTTGTTATAGAAAGAGAGATTGAAAGTATTTGAGCATTGTTGTGAATGTGAAGAATATTGAGTCACTAACAATTCTCTATATGTTTCTATGATATTGAACAAGTTCTAGTGAGGACTTGTTGAGCAGACTTGAGGTAAGTCTTAGACAATACTTGTGGATAGATTGGTGTGAGCTTTTGTGGAAGCTTACAATACAGATTTGAATAAAGATATTGAGAGCATATTGGACAAGTTCTAGAGAGAACTTGTGATAGGATTAGTGTGAGCTTTTGAGGAAGCTTACAAGGCAGATTTGAGGTAGGTATTTGAGAAGACTTGTGAGCAGAGTTGATTGACTGATTTGTTCAAACCTTGAGTTAAAGTTTGGGGTAGATCCAGTAGAGTTGATTTGTGATTAAGTCAAGCTTTATGTTAAGGCTTGAGGATAGATATTGAGGATAAATTTATGCTAGACCAAAGGATTGTGTTTAGTGCAGATTTGAGATAGATCTAAGAACAATATTTGGAGGTGACAGAGTATAGAGGATGATAGTCTCTAGTGGATAGAGATCCATTAGCTAGGGAAGTGACAATAGGTATTTTGAGTGAGGACATGAGTCTTTAGTGGATATAGATCCATTAGCCAGTGCAGTGGAGGCAATAGTTCTTCTAGAAGATCACCAGCCAGAGCAAAGGAGAAAGGAGTTCTCCTATGCATAGAGATCCATGAACTTTATTAGGAGATTGGTGTCTCCTTTGGACATAGATCCATAAATATTGTAACAGGGAAATGAGAAAATTTTAGTGAAATATTTTCTCCATGGAGTATCCTACATTGGGTGAACCATGTTAAATTGGTGTCTCTATTGTGTGTGATTATTTGTGCATTGCTTTAGTTATTGCTATTGATATTGCCATTGATTATATTGGATAATATTATTTGAGAAAGAAAAGTAAAAAGTGATCTTATACTGTTCACCCCCCTCTTAGTATAAGCTTGTGTTCTTCACTATAGTGAGTTTCTATTTTAATAACTTAAAAGTTGCCTCGCACTTATCTATCCATTTAAATTCTTTTCCATTCCTATAAATATTGGTTATAGGGTAAGAAATCTTAGAGTATTTTTCATAAAGCATCCATAGTAGCATGTGATGCCCATAAAACTTCATACTTCAGTCACATTGGTGTGTTGTGGCCAACTTAAAATGGCCTCTATCTTCTTTGGGTCTACCACTATTACTTCAGAAAAAATAATATGCCCAAGATATTTTACCTCAAATATATATAATTCACATTTCAAGAGATTACCATAAAGTTGGTTTTCCCTTAACAGATCAAGTACTATCCTTAATTACTTGTCATGGTCTTCCTTATTCTTAGAATATATCAAAATATCATCTAAAAAGTTCAAAACAAACCAATTTAACTATCATTTGAACATAATGTTTGTTAGCTTTTCATGTAATGAGCACTCGGAGATAGCAATCACAAGATGAAGAATAATATGAAAGAAAGTAAATCTACTATATGACTAAAATATGTTGTAAATAGAAATCATATAAAATAATACAATGTAGCTATGGAGGAAATGAACACTCCATTAATAAAGCTACTAAACTACATTGCATCCATCACCAATGGATGGTGATGTACATAGAATTGTACTATGCACTAAGCTACACTATCTTACTATGTTCCCCGACTCTCTATGTCTATCTAATAATGAGGCCTTTATTATAGAGGAAGATAGGTTCCTTGGCCAACACTCTACCTAGTTGTGCAAGGGATAATTTGCACATATACAACTTGCACATTGAAACTTGTGCATTTATTACATTGCATGAATTAAATAGATAACTTCCCCTTAAAGTAATATGAGTATGTACCTTGGAAGATACATTTACATAACCCAAATTATGGAATAGAATCTATTTCTAACACCCCCTGTATTACATTATTTGGGTATTGAAGACTTTTAGTCTTCAATATGGTTCTTATTCATCATCTTGATCTTTGTACTCTTCCTCTACATTCTTTGTAATCGGGTTCAACAAGTAATCTATGTCTTCGTATGATGCAGAGTAAGTTGTAGTTGAAGCTTATTCTTTCATTGGATGATCTTTGAATTTTTTAGATTCATCTTCCTTATATTCTATCCAACCACCCTTATAGTTCTCCTTGCAAGTATATTCATTTGGTTATTATTGTTGATGAATGAGTAGGGCATGGTGCAATTGCCCTCTCATATTTTTGTTTGATCCTTCTATGCTTACCTTTTTTGTGTACTGGTTCTTCATTTTCTTCAACCTCTTCTTCTATAAATATATTAGTATAATTTTGAAACACCACAATATCTTGTGATATTTCCATTGAGTCTAATATATATATATTTTCATGGATTGAACCCGTTGCTTTTATTCCATATTGATTCATAATGAGACATGTATTTATCCCATCCATATATCCAAATTTAATCATATAGTTGTTTTCTACTAGCTTGCTTACTGAGATGAGATTGAATGTTAATCTAGGAACATACAATACTTTTTGTAGTAGAATATTTGGAAATGATTTTTTGGGTGTTACACATCCATATCCATGTATAGGATAAGTTTGGTTGCCTATAATTCTTATTCTTTAACCTTTAGAAACTTCAATACAGTCAAACCATTGTATATTTCTTTTCATATTATGACTAGATCCTGAGTCAATAAACCACATGTGTTCATGTTTTGTGAATTGGTTCCTATTGGAGCAAGTTTTACATTCATTGTATGACATATATTTACCCATTTTAAGAGGTTGAATTTTATGAGATGATATAGAAATGTAGGCTTCCTTATATCTCCCTAGTAATGAGAGTATGAACACCTAATTTTAGGTTTTGAAGAAAGCTTATATCTTCCCAACTTGATAATCTTTGACAAATATTATTATTATCAAATTTTGTAGAATGCCTTCTGACTCCCTAATGATTTTGGAATATGATATAGTGCTTTTGTAAAATTATAGTTTAATTTTGGTTGATTTTGTACAAATTTTGTAAAGATCAAAAATCAACTTCTTAACACCTTATTACTCCTATTGAACTAAGCACTTTTTATTTTTTGAAGAGGTTTTAATGTTGTATTTCTTTTGTACCTTTTTAGAAGTTTTAAGATAATAAAAATATAATTTTCCAACCTTAGTAAAAAACCTTATAACCTCTTTTGTTATTCCTTGGATTGTTTCTAATTTCCAATAAATTAATTTGATGTAGTAACCCTTGTGGCTCCTAAATTTGGAAAAAATCAATAATATTTGCAAAAATGTTAAAGAATTTAATCCAAGTAGAATTCCTTATTTTTGCTAGGTTAAATTTCAAATATTGATTCAAATTGATAAGTTATCCCTTATAGTTTTTGCTTTTAAAACCTAAGATTTAACCTTAGCTTATAACCCTTATATCTTCAAACATGAAAGCAATAAAAAAATGGGATTAAATCTTACCTTTGGATGCTAAAGCTCCTCACTTTTTGATGCTTTCTTCAGCTAGATATAACAACAATATTCAGATTACCTTTGGTGCTATAATCAATGGAGATTCCTTGGAATTTTTTGTCTTCAATGCTGGAATGTAGACACTATAAAAAAAGGAAGGTTTGACCTTCAAGACCAAGAGCCTTTAATTCTTCTTCTTCCTTACTTCCATGTTGTGCTTTAGATGACTTTGATCACGCTTTGTTTTGTGTGTTGATATTTGGACTTCAGGCACCTTTTATGGATGAATATTTATGGGATTTGTGACATGTGTCACACCCATTACAAATGAGCGCTCCTCTCCTTCTTTAACATATCAATTTCTTATTCAATGCTTCTTGGATATTCCATAACGTATGGGCACTTGTGTGAAGCTTTTGGAGGATAACAAGTGTCACCACTTCCTTGATATTCCCTATAACTCTTGTGTGATGTTTCTTGAGCGTTGAGAGATGAAATGATAACATAGAAATTTTATGCCAAATGGCATTCAACCTATCTACATGAAGTCCTTCCTTGTAATATCTTCCAAGGAGAATATAACTCCTTAAATCCTTTCATATGCCATTCCTTAGCTTTGCTATGTTTCTTGGGCAGTAAGCAAACTTTTCTTTTGCAGGTGGATTGATGATGCGCTATGGAGCTTTGAATGCCAATTTTGGTGTTGCCTTTGGTGGATTATCTCCAAGTTAAAGTCCTTGAATGTAGCAACTTGATCCTTATCTTCTATGCTTCCAACATGTTGATTCCTATGAATATTTTTTGTACCTTTTGTCTACGTAAATTTAGCTTGATGATAGCCTTATGTGGGATTTTATTTTGCAGGTTCATCCATCCAAGATGAGCCCTTTGAGTGGCTCCTTTTGCTTGGGAAGAAGAGTGTTGATGTTCAACCTTCCTTGGATGATTTACCCTATAGTTATTGTGCCTTTTGAGGCACTTTCAAATCTGCTCTTTTGCTATAAAAACCAGACTAGAGTAGTGCAATAAAATGTACTATAAAATGTATATAAGGCTTCTTTAATGTACATTCTTTTGCACTTTTTTTCTAGATCTGAAATTCTGATTTTGTGGCATATTTTTCCTGCAATATAGGGATTTTGAGGTTGTCGTTTATGAGTAGACACATTCCCCTTTTTTCTTGGACACTTTGATAATAAATCCAGGATTAGATAACAGTAGATAGAATCTCTTTAATTGATGCAATTTTCTGCACTTTCTTTCCTTACATCTAACCTTATAATGCTTTGGATTTGAGACTCACCAAGTCTCAATGTTTGAAGCTTCTATTTCTTTTTTTGGTTAGTTTTGTTCTTCTCTAGATTTTGGAGGATTCAAAACTATTTTTGTGGCTTCAATTGGCCACTATATGTTGCATATTTTTGTACTTTAACAGTGTCTTTAGACACTTGATACAGATCATATTATGTGCCCTTCAAAAACAAAAAACTAATTTCTTTTGAGAGTAGAATAATATGCAAATA